>OY804592.1:23108671-23212070 GCA_963680895.1 Fragum sueziense
GTTTTGGAGAAGAAGATTTTTAAAGATTTTTTCCAAAAATTTGAATTAATTAATTTAATTAAAATTCAAGTTCTACACGGAATTTATTTTTTTGAAGGAATTTGAAAAAGATTCATGCAAGGAAGATTCCTTTCAAGTTGGTTGAAATTGGTCCAGTACTTTTGGATAAGAAGATTTTTAAAAGATTTTTCGAAAATTTAAATCAATTAAATTAATTAAAATTCAAGTTCTGCACGGATTTTATTTTTCATTTTTTTTAAGAATTTGGTAGAGATTCATGCAAGAAAGATTTCTGTGAAGTTTGGTTGAAATTGGTCCAGTAGTTTTGGAGAAGAATTTTTTTGAAAGATTTTTCGAAAATTTAGATTAATTGATTTAATTAAAAATTCTACACGGAATTTATTTTTTGAAGGAAATTGGAAAAGGTCCATGCAAGGAAGATTCCTGTTTGGTTGAAATTGGTCCAGTAGTTTTGGAGAAGATGTTTAAAGAAAAAGTTGACGCATGGACGCACGCACGACGGACACATGGCCATGAACATAAGCCCCCGCTGGCCTTCGGCCAGTGGAGCTAAAAATAGCAACACATCCATCAGTCGGTTTCTTTATGCCAGATCGAGGCTCTGATCCAATTCCGAGCAAAGCATCCCACGTGCAATGGCAACGAACGGTGATTGGCCATAATTGTCACCAAAGGACGACTTCAGGAGGCTGCTGCTGCTGCTGCTGTGTGTGTGTGGGGGGGGGGGGGGGTGGGGGGGGGTAGGGGGTGGGGGTGGGGTCTTAGTGGAAATAAGCTAATTGCTCGCATCAGTTCTGATGGGCAAACTTCTATCATGTTTGGGGCCCTCAATAGGGAACGATTTATCGAGTTAACTGTGACGTAATTTCAGACAAATACTATTTCGTGGGCGTTGTTATAAAATCTCCTAACTACGGCTTGATTCAAGCCGTATTTACGAGATTTTATAACAACACCTACGGTTTATCCGAACATAACAGTAAACCGAATCTATTTTCAGCACAAAATTCATTGCCATTGAGTCGGGATCTGGAAAAAATGTCCACTAAGGCTTTTGAGCCCGACATGGTTACAGATCAGCCTGCGTAGGCACGCAATCTGATCAGGAACCATATTGTTCTCCAATAACAACGCCATGGTATGTAGCAATCATAATGAGAGTAATATGGATCCAGGTCTGACCGCAACTAGGCACATTGAAACATGCCTGTTTCAAATGATCTAGGGGACCTTTTCCCGATCCGTAATGTCTTTTAAAAGTTCTAATGTATTGTCTTACCGCCACGTGGGGGTTTGATTTATGCAGCTCAACTACTGTATGAATTAATGAGTGACCAGGTTAATTGTCGTCCAACACAAAACTGACTAATTATTAATGTTGTACTTAATTAATGTGCTTTACTTTTTCCTACAAATATTACATTCTGTTCGCGTAGAATCCATATTCAGTATGTGCAGCTTTCTAGTCGTTGGCCAATTGAACTTAAAAGATGCATGAAGTCCAAACATGATTCACAAATTAAATCCAGAAAACTGAACTGTACCTTCAACCATTTTTAGTTCCGCTGGCCGAAGGTCAGCGAGCTATTGTCATGGCGGTATGTCCTTCGTGCGTCCGTCCGTAAACTTTTTCTTTAAAAATCTTCTCTGAAATTAGTGAGCCAATTTTTACCAAACTTGACAGATATGTAGGCCTACCTTTGGTGACTTTTTAACTAAATTGCCAATGAAAATTTCATAGGCCCCGCCCATAAACGTGTGTAAATAATACTAAATATTCCTTGCACGGCCCTTTACTTGAATTGTTCGTGAAATTTTGATTGCTCCATAAATGTAGGCGTGGCAGGGCGGGGTTTATAAGAAATGGAGAAATCACGAAATAATTCTGTAACTAGAGTGAAAACAGTCAAAATAAAGCCGAAAATGACAATTTTGCCAATTTCAAGGGCACATAACTCATGATATAAAAATTCAGATCAAGCTGAAAATTACACCGAGGCAAGATCTTATTGTCATCAACATTCTATTAAGTTTTTGTCTGGATTGGTAAATATTTGTAATTGGTAGAGTGAAACAAAGAAACAATTGAGCCGAAAATGACAATTTCGTCAATTTCAAGGACACATAACTCACGATATAAAATTCAGATCGAGCTGAAAATTGCACTCAGTCAAGATCTTATTGTCACCAACATTTTGACCAAGTTTTGTCCTGATTGGTCGATATTTGTAAGTGCTAGAGTGAAAACAAAGTCAAAACAACCATTTTTTAATTCAAGGGCAGATAACTCCAGACTTTCTGGTTCAATCAGCATTAATTGAAGGAATCTGATAGAGGACCACCAAAGGATCATTCCTGTGAAGTTTGATTGAAATTCATCCTGTAGTTTCTGAAGAGAAGATTTTTAAAGAAAAAGTTGACGACCGGACGCACGGACGGACGCACGCATGCACGATGGACACAGCGCCATGACAATAGCCCGCTGGCCTGAAGGCCAGTGGAGCTAAAAATCAACCAATAAGCCAATTTAAAGCAAACTTGGCAGAAATGTTTCTTGGGTGGCCTTTACCTAAATTGTACGTGAAATTTTGATTGGTCCATAGGAGTGGGCGTAGAAGGGCGAGGCCTATCAGACTTAGAGAAATCACTAAATAATTCTTTTAAAAATCAACCATTGTGCCACTTTAGACCAGACATGGCAAAATGCTCCTTTGGTGGCCCTTTTCAAGATTTTACAGTGGCGGGCTTATAAGAAATCATGAGAATAGTAATTTTTTTACATTAGCCAGTGGAGCGATTCAGGCCCTCTTGTGCCTCTTGTTAAAGATACCCATTTGGGGAAACATGCGAGTGAACTGACAGGAATGACGAGTTAGACACTTCACGTATTTTTTTTTCTTTTTGTTCTTAGTAACGGTATCACGACGATTGGTCGACACATGCACCCAGTCGTGTTTTGTGATATGGTAATTGTTTTTTTGTTGGTCATTTTTTCACTGAGTGCGTGATAATTAACGTCATATAGTCGGGTTATCACAAGTCCACTTATGAATAATAATGAGGATATCATCGTGTGAATACAGGGGAAATGACAAGGAAAGTACGCAATAAGTATAAACGTATGCATACTTTAGCTGTTCAAGAGCCAATCGCTCGTTTGTACGTCCCTGAATTTTTACCAAGAACCACGCATTTCAACAGATCAAACTATCTTTGTGAAATCTTACTAGCATCACCTAAAGGAACTTCAGTGAAAAATTCAGTAATATCCAGTCTGTCACGTGGGAGAAAAGTTTCTCTATATAGGCTGCAGCCATAGAGGCACAGTCATTTGATTTTTTCATCAAATTTACAAGCATCACCAAAGATAAATCTTTGACCATAAACGTTAATTCCACACAGTACTAAGGATTTTTTATCATAAATAATCGACAAACGGAGAAGTTTCTGACGAACAAATATTCAGAAACGTCATCTCTGCATTTTGCCTGAAACCCTTGCAAAGGCATGATAGAGTGTCACCATAGAAATATTTCTGTGAGGCTTGGATCGTGCCAACAGGTTAGCTTCAGAGTAGAAATATTGGGCATGACATAACCATGATAACGCGAAGGTGTCCCAGATCAATGCAGATGAGTAAATTTACTAAATTAACGTTCACGAAGGCAGATATTTAAATTTCTCGTTTAATTGAAAACTCGTAACGCAAACAAAAAATGTGTTTTTCTGTTGAACCCCCACTTTTCTTCACGTAAATATTTTGTTTTGGAAATCGTTTTATTTCTTATAATATTTGGCTGATGTCGTAAAAAGTATGTAGGGCCTATTTGCAGTGTAAAAAAAAGGGGGGGGGGGTTGGCCAAAAAGAAAGTATTTCAAAATACAATATCATTCGGCATCATTTTCTATCGTTCATCGCAAGCCTGCAAGAAACGTAAATTTAATGAAATGTACGGTTGTTTGTGATATTGGCGATTTGAAATTCACTCTCCTTTGAAAAAGAGAACATACGTACCTCGAGGAACCATCATTCATATTTGAAGAACTATCCGATGATTTTTCGTTTCTTAGTCCACAAGCAATCCCATAAAAACACAGAACAAGTAAATAAATCACATTATTATCCATTTTGTAGCTCTTTAAATTCTAAACGTTAAATCCAAGTGTATTTTTTTTAAATGTCTGCGTTTCAATTAAAATTCTAATTGAAATTTTTTAATTCCTTTCTTTAAATATTCCCGAAAACCACGAATTTTGCACCATCACGGCCGGGATAACGAAAAAAGAAGAAAAAGTGGTCAAGGGGACATGTCGCCGAAAGAAGAAATAAATTTGTTATGTGAAGACAGGCGTTAATTAGCCAGTGTCCAGCAATAATTTATTCATTCCTATTATATGTAATGAAATGAAACGTAAGAGATGGTCGTAAAACATCATTTAGTGGTCATAAACATGTATGGTCTGTGTACTGCAGTTTTGATAGATGGTAGACTACGAACAAAACAGATGGTCAAATAGTATCAGTAGATAATAACAGGGGTCCAGATCAGACTGCGTGTAAGCGCACGCTGATCTGGATCCATGTTGGTCCTAAACTTAAATCCTAATTATTGAGGTTTGAGAGATGGTAACGTAGGCCTAGGTACAAAACAGATGGTCAAATAGTATGAGAAGAGAATAATATAGGACCTGATCAGACTGTGTGTATACGCAGGCTGATCTGGGTCTATATTGGTCTCATACCTAAATCATAATTAGCCTATTGAGGTTTGAGAGATCTCTAGTAGGCTACGTAGCAGATGGTCAAATAGTAGACTTGTACGAGAATAATAAGTAGAGAATGACCCTGGTCTCAAACCGATCGTAAGTATTGCAGGTTCGATAGATGGTATCTTATAAAGATGAAGATGGTCAAATAGTAGGCTATTACGAGATTAAGTAGAGAATACCAGGGGTCCCAATCAGACTGCGTGCATACTCAGGCTGATCTGGGCCCATGCTGCTCTCAAACACAAGTCTTAATTATTGGGGTTTTAGAAATGATAACCTATGTACAAAACAGATATTCAAATACATTCTAGTAGACTAATACGAAATTGAGTACAGAATATCACGGGTCCCAATCAGACTGCATGCATACGCAGGTTGATCAAAGACCATCTTGGTCTAAAACCTAATCACGATTATTACAGGTTTGAAAGATGGTAGCCTACGTACCAAACAAATGGTCAAATTCTAGACTATTACGAGCAAGGGCGGATCCAGGATTTTTTTTCCAGGTGGGTCAAAGCCCAAGATTTTTTCCATAGGGTTCCAAGCTCAAATTATGGCTTAAAATGTAATATGTAACGTTGCACTAAATTTATGTAGTCAAGATTTAATTTTCGGCTCCTCGAAATCCGCCCATAATGAGAATAAGTGCAGAATACCTTGGTCTGTGTGAATACGCAGACTAATCTGGATAAATACGGGTCTTCAACGTTATTAAACAATTTACTTGATTTTTGATAGACGGAACGTCTACAAGTGGTACACAAATTCTAGAAACAACGCGGATCCTGATAACAATGCGTATCTGGTCAACGAGGTTATCTCAAAGATACCTCTAACAGGTCTAGAAAAACGCTAAAGAAATTCAATTAAATAATAAAACTTTTAATAAATATAAAACAGGATGTTGTTCATTAGCAAATAATATATGATAAAAGAGCCCTGTATAAGATGGAGGCGCGACATTTAACCCATTTCCCAAACAAGACCTGTTTTGAGGACCTTAGAAGAAATGGCATGGGAAAAACATTGAGGCAAAGAAGAAATTTCCGTTTGCCTCAATGTTTTCTGTGCTATATTATTCACAACTTGGACCATTTTATTGTCTGCAGCAGCTCTAAAATTTGAATTTCCAGACCAAGACTATTCAAATGAGAACCAATGACATCGGGTTAGGACTACGAATAATAAACTATGCTCATATGATGTCATAACTCCATCTTATATAGAACTCTAAGATACATCATACAAAATGTCACAACACTTCAAACAGTAGTAATATTTTTGTCTTGTTCTTTTCAGACATTTATTTTGCGTTCAGCAAACAATCTTTGATGAGTTTTTATGATAATTACACAAAGCAATACATGTATTTAGATAATCATTGCCCTATTTCGAATTCAACCATTTACAATCTGTAATTTAAGGCATTACCAGACAGTGCACTTTTGGACAAGTCTAAATTCAAAGATGTTGCAGACAATAAATTTAAGGAATTTGAATTTTCTGGGTAGATATCATTGTGGACAAAGAATAAATTTCTTGTCACAAAGAATTTATCTTTCAAGAAAGTTTTCAAAAGCCATCATTTTTTTGGATGTCAAAAGGTGTCATTATGACAGGATGGGTTAATTCCTTAAAAAGAAATTTGAAAGAAAGATAACCATTAAGAATGATTAATAATTTCCTCTTATATGAAAATCACACAATTAATATAATTCATATAAAACACAAAGTAAATAAAATAAATGTTTTACTATCATTAACATCACCACTTTGGACAAGTACAACAGTATCAGATGCTTAAAAAGTGTGCATTTTGGTGCATGAAACTTGCATCTGTATAATTGATATTGCACTTCACTAGATATGGTAACAATATTTAGAACTTTTAAGTTTTTTTATAATAAAAATTATTACATTAATGTATTCCATCCATCATTAGATACCAAACAAATTCTGGCATATTTCATGGCAACAAAATTGATGAGGGATATACCCTCTTCAGTTTCAATTGCCACGAACTATGCCCATATTTTCTCTCAACAATTTATAAGCTTTGTAATACGGGATGAAACCAGCAATGCTATGACAGAGTTACATTTGTAAAATTACACAGCTATAATTCTTTTAAGGGGGAATGCTCCAGTTTCCTAAAAAATTTCCCAATAATAGAATTTATTTATATTTTGTATGTTGAAATTACAAGTTATTACCAATTGAAAAATAAAATAAAAATGGATGGTCAGCGATCTTGTTTGAATTTTATAGGCATTCGTATCACATACTCCTACATCGAAAAAATGCACAATTTCTTGCACCTGTCCAAGATCACTAAAATGCTAATAAAATGTTGTATATCCATCGCTTAGTCCCGAAAATTGATTTAAAGTAACGTCTTACATTTAATGAGAACAGAAAACCCAAAATATGTGCTACTATAAACGCGTAAATGTATAAAATGGCATGCTCACGCGTTAGGTTAGATCAACGAAGCTGGAGTGTTTTATGTCAAAATTTGCCTATTTTTGGAAATATTTCAAGTTCTACATAATAGAATTTGATAAAACTCCCTCATTGTATTAAGCAAATTGTCCTGGTAATAATTCAACAAGAGGGCCATTGGCCCTGAAGCGCTCACCTGATATAATAACTTTTTTTTGTAAACCAATTTTCAGGTTGATTGGACAAAGAATGTGACCTCTAGGGTGCACACAAGGTTTATCTAAGATTTGACCTCGTGACCTAGAATTGATCAAGACAATCATTCTGATCAATTTTCAGGTTGATTGGGCAAAAAATGTGGCCTCTAGAGTGCACACAAGGTTTTACAAAGATTTTACCTCATGACCTAGTTTATGACCCCAGATGACCAAATTTCAATCTTGTCTGAAAATTGATCAAGACAATCATTCTGATCAATTTTCAGGGTGATTGGGTAAAAAATGTGGCCTCTAGAGTGCACACAAGGTTTTTCTAAGATTTGACCCCGTGACCTAGTTTTTGACTCCAGATGACCCAATTTCAAACTTGTCCGAGTTTCACCAAGACAATCATTCTGATCAATTTTCAGCTTGATTGGGCAACAAATGTGGCCTCTAGAGTGCACACAAGGTTTTTCTAAGATTTGACCCCATGACCTTGTTTTTGACCGCGTATGACCCAATTTCAAAATTGTGTGAGATTTTATCAAGCCAATCATTCTGAGCAATTTTCAGGTTGATTGGGCAAAAAATGTGGCCTCTAGAGTGCACACAAGGTTTTTCTAAGATTTGACCCTGTGACCTAGTTTTAGACCCCAGATGACCCTATATCAAACTTGTGCGAGATTTTATCAAGTCAATCATTCTGAGCAATTTTCAGGTTGATTGGGCAAAAAATGTGGCCTCTAGAGTGCACACAAGGTTTTACAAAGATTTGACCCCGTGACCTAGTTTTTGACCCCAGATGACCCAATTTCAAACTTGTCCGAGCTTTCATCAAGACAATCATTCTGAGCAAATTTCAGGTTGATTGGGCAAAAGATGGGGCCTCTAGAGTGCACACAAGGTTTTTCTAAGATTTGACCCCGTGACCTAATTTTTGACCCCAGATGACCCAATTTCGAACTTGTACAAGATTTTATCCAGACAATAATTCTGATCAATTTTCAGGTTGATTGGGCAAAAAATGTGGCCTCTATAGTGCACACAAGGTTTTTCTAAGATTTGACCCCGTGACCTAGTTTTTGACCCCAGGTAACCCAATTTCAAACTTGTACAAGATTTTACCAAAACAATCATTCTGAGCAAATTTCAGGTTGATTGGGCAAAAAATGTGGCCTCTAGAGTGCACACAAGGTTTTTCTAAGATTTGACCCAGTGACCTAGTTTTTGACCCAAGATGACCCAATTTTAAACTTGTCCGAGATTTTATCAAGACAATTATTCTGAGCAAATTTTAAGTTGATTGGGCAAAAAATGTGGCCTCTAGAGTGCACACAAGGTTTTTCTAAGATTTGACCCCGTGACCTAGTTTTTGACCCCAGATGACCCAATTTCGAACTTGTCCGAGATTTCATCAAGACAATCATTCTGAGCAAATTTCAGGTTGATTGGGCAAACAAGAGGGCCATTGGCCCTGAAGCGCTCACCTGACAGGCCCATAGGAAGCAATTTCATAATGGGGGGCTATAGACTCTATCCTAAATATTGGGGGGTGGGGGCTAATTGGGATTTCCCCAAAATTTTAAGTGTAAAATTAAGAAAAATTGGTATTTTTGGCCAA
Organism: Fragum sueziense; assembly: GCA_963680895.1. Taxonomy (NCBI): domain Eukaryota; kingdom Metazoa; phylum Mollusca; class Bivalvia; order Cardiida; family Cardiidae; genus Fragum; species Fragum sueziense. The sequence continues at coordinate 23,117,729 of OY804592.1, forward strand.
CTTTGGAAGGGTTTAGCCCCCCTAGCCCCCCTGTTCCTACAGGCCTGCCTGACATAATAGCTTTCTGTATATGGTGTGTCTGAGCCTCCAAAATGAACACATTTTACTAAGATTTGTGGCCTGTATAAGATAATCATTCTGACAAATTTTCAGCTTGATTGGGCAAAAAAAATCCCCAAGACTGGACCCCATGACCTAGTTTAGGACCCCAGATGACCAAATTTTGAAATTGTCTGAGATTTTATCAAGATAATTATTCTGACTAGGCTGATTGGGCATAAAATGTGGCCTCTAGAGTGCACACAAGGTTTTTCTTAAATTTGACCTAGTGACCTAGTTTTTGACCCCAGATGACCCAATTTCAAACTTTTTGTACATTTCATCAAGACAATTATTATGAGCATATTTCAGGTTGATTGGGCAAAAAATGTGGCCTCTAGAGTGCACACAAGGTTTTACAAAGATTTGACCCTGTGACCTAGTTTTTGACCTCAGATGACCCAATTTCAAACTTGTCCGAGATTTTATCAAGACAATCATTCTGAGCAAATTTCAGGTTGATTGGGCAAAAAATGTGGCCTCTTGAGTGCACACAAGGTTTTTCTAAGATTTGACCCTGTGACCTTGTTTTTGACCCCAGATGACCCAATTTCAAACTTGTCCGAGATTTCATCAAGATAATCATTCTGATCAATTTTCAGGTTGATTGGGCAAAAAATGTGGCCTCTAGAGTGCACAAAAGGTTTTTTCTAAGATTTGACCCCATGACCTAGTTTTTGACCCCAGATGACCCAATTTCAAACTTGTCCGAGATTTCATCAAGACAATCATTTGGAGCAAATTTCAGGTTGATTGGGCAAAAAATGTGGCCTCTAGAGTGCACACAAGGTTTCTCTAAGATTTGACCTAGTGACCTATTTTTTGACCCCAGATGACCCCATTTCAGGCTTGTCCGAGATTTCATCAAGTCAATCATTTTGAGCTAATTTCAGGTTGATTGGGCAAAAAATGTGGCCTCTAGAGTGCACACAAGGTTTTTCTAAGATTTGACCCTGTGACCTAGTTTTTGACCCCAGATGACCCAATTTCAAACTTGTCCGAGATTTTATCAAGACAATCATTCTGAGCAAATTTCAGGTTGATTGGGCAAAAAATGTGGCCTCTAGAGTGCACACAAGGTTTTTCTAAGATTTGACCCTGTGACCTAGTTTTTGACCCCAGATGACCCAATTTCAAACTTGTACGAGATTTTATCAAGACAATCATTCTGATCAATTTTCAGGTTGATTGGGCAAAAAATGTGGCCTCTAGAGTGCACACAAGGTTATTTTAAGATTTGACCCAGTGGCCTAGTTTTTGACCCCAGATGACCCAATTTAAAACTGGTCCGAGATTTCATCAAGACAATCATTCTGAGCAAATTTCAGGTTGATTGGGCATAAAATGTGGCCTCTAGAGTGCACACAAGGTTTCTCTAGGATTTGACCCAGTGACCTACTTTTTGACCCCAGATGACCCAATTTCAAACTTGTCCGAGATTTCATCAAGTCAATCATTTTGAGCTAATTTCAGGTTGATTGGGCAAAAAATGTGGCCTCCAGAGTGCACACAGGGTATTTCTAAGATTTAACCCCGTGACCTAGTTTTTGACCCCGGATGACCCAATTTCTAACTTGTCCGAGATTTCATCAAGACAATCATTCTGAGCAAATTTCAGGTTGATTGGGCAAAAAGTGTGGCCTCTAGAGTGCACACAAGGTTTTTCTAAGATTTGACCCTGTGACCTAGTTTTTGACCCCAGATGACCCAATTTCAATCTTGTCCAAGATTTGATCAAGACAATTATTCTGAGCAAATTTCATATTGATTGGGCAAAAAATGTGGCCTCTAGAGTGCACACAAGGTTTTTCTAAGATTTGACCCTGTGACCTAGTTTTTGACCCCAGATGACCCAATTTCAAACTTGTCCGAGATTTTATCAAGACAATCATTCTGATGAATTTTCAGGTTGATTGGGCAAAAAATGTGGCCTCTAGAGTGCACACAAGGTTTTTCTAAGATTTGACCCAGTGACCTAGTTTTTGACCCCAGATGACCCAATTTCAAACTTGTCTGAGATTTCATCAAGACAATCATTCTGATCAATTTTCAGGTTGATTGGGCAAAAAATGTGGCCTCAAGAGTGCACACAAGGTTTTTCTAAGATTTGACCCCGTGACCTAGTTTTTGACCCCAGATGACCCAATTTCGAACTTGTCCGAGATTTGATCAAGACAATCATTCTGATCAATTTTCAGGTTGATTGGGCAAAAAATGTGGCCTCTAGAGTGCACACAAGGTTTTTCTAAGATTTGACCCCGTGACCTACTTTTTGACCCCAGATGACCCAATTTCAAACTTGTCTGAGATTTCATCAAGACAATCATTCTGAGCTAATTTCAGGTTGATTGGGCAAAAAATGTGGCCTCTAGAGTGCACACAAGGTTTTTCTAAGATTTGACCCCGTGACCTAGTTTTTGACCCCAGATGACCCAATTTCAAAGTTGTCCGAGATTACATCAAGACAAACATTCTGAGCAAATTTCAGGTTAATTGGGCAAAAAATGTGGCCTCAAGAGTGCACACAAGGTTTTTCTAAGATTTGACCCCGTGACCTAGTTTTTGACCCCAGATGACCCAATTTCGAACTTGTCCGAGATTTGATCAAGACAATCATTCTGATCAATTTTCAGGTTGATTGGGCAAAAAATGTGGCCTCTAGAGTGCACACAAGGTTTTTCTAAGATTTGACCCCGTGACCTACTTTTTGACCCCAGATGACCCAATTTCGAACTTGTCCGAGATTTGATCAAGACAATCATTCTGATCAATTTTCAGGTTGATTGGGCAAAAAATGTGGCCTCTAGAGTGCACACAAGGTTTTTCTAAGATTTGACCCCGTGACCTACTTTTTGACCCCAGATGACCCAATTTCAAACTTGTCTGAGATTTCATCAAGACAATCATTCTGAGCTAATTTCAGGTTGATTGGGCAAAAAATGTGGCCTCTAGAGTGCACACAAGGTTTTTCTAAGATTTGACCCCGTGACCTAGTTTTTGACCCCAGATGACCCAATTTCAAACTTGTCCGAGATTACATCAAGACAAACATTCTGAGCAAATTTCAGGTTAATTGGGCAAAAAATGTGGCCTCAAGAGTGCACACAAGGTTTTTCTAAGATTTGACCCCGTGACCTAGTTTTTGACCCCAGATGACCCAATTTCGAACTTGTCCGAGATTTGATCAAGACAATCATTCTGATCAATTTTCAGGTTGATTGGGCAAAAAATGTGGCCTCTAGAGTGCACACAAGGTTTTTCTAAGATTTGACCCCGTGACCTACTTTTTGACCCCAGATGACCCAATTTCGAACTTGTCCGAGATTTCATCAAGACAATCATTCTGAGCAAATTTCAGGTTGATTGGGCAAAAAATGTGGCCTCTAGAGTGCACACAAGCCAAAGGTTGACGCACAACGCACGACGGACGACGGACGACGGACGACGGACACAGCGGTATCACAATACCTCACCATGAGCACTATCGTGCTCAGGTGAGCTAAAAATGTGGCCTCTAGAGTGCACACAAGGCAAAGTTTGACGGACGACGGACACCGGACGCCGGACGCCGGACACAGCGGTATCACAATAGCTCACCATGAGCACATTCGTGCTCAGGTGAGCTAAAAAGAAAATGTATAGGTCAGCGCACTTATTAGTGAATTACAGCATTTTTTATCACCTACACATGAATGAAATGACGCAAAACAGTGGTAACTACATACACACTTACGACTGTCTTGCTCTAAATAATCGATTTCTATCTTGAGGAAATCAGTTTCGCATAATAAATACACTTTTACCGTCGAAAAGGGTAAATTGTAATGATGTGTAATATTATTGAAAATATGGTAGCGAAACATATTGGTATGAAACATTTAATTTACTACAGTAAAGACCGAGTGTTCCGATAAACTGGAGCATTCCCCCTTAAATTAAAGAATAAAATTAAATAACATAATAAAAACAATTCATGAAATCTAATAAATAACTGAGCTACAGCTATGAAAATTTCATACAATAAATTATCAATGATAGATGCAAAAATCGGCATGCTGGGTGCTTGATAGAAGTATCGAGAAGTCAGATTAACCCTGTCTTAAATAAGACCTGGTTTTGACATCCCTTAAAGAAAGAGCTTGGGAAAACATTGAGACAAGAGAAGAAATTGCTGATAATCATCAATTTTTCCTTTTAACTCAATATTTTCTGTACTATCTTTTACATAACACGCCATCCAATCTGTCGCCTGCAGAAACTTTCAGAGTGGAACAGTCCAATATTTTGCCATTTGCTAATGGGTTAACCAAAGCAATATACTGACACCCAGATTACAAGAATATATCTCATGTCCTAAGAATAGTTGAACTAGTAAAGCAACAGTAAATAGAATATGCAAAATCAAAAACATCTCTAAATAAATAACACAAACAATTATATTTGAACCCTTTCCCAAACAATAAAATTTTAGACAGGCACAATTTGAAAGGTGATGCAGACAACAAAACAAATTAACATCAAATGCAAGCAGTAAGTGAGTGAATTGTAAGAGAGTTACTGAAAGAAGAGTAGAAAATGCTGTAAATCAGCATTCTCTTTTTTCTTGCATTGCTTTTGCATGCTCTCATTTAAGGATATCAAAAGGTCTAGTTTAGGAAAGGATTAATCTATCAAAACAAGATTTCATTGTCACATTTGAAATTACTACTTACATAATAAAAGGAATTTTCCTTTAATGCTTTCTTTAATTATAGCACTATGTAAGCTGAGCTAATGAACAATATGAGCATAATGATTATTTGAAATAAAAACATTCACAATATTTGTTCATATTAGAGCGAGTGTACCTATTACCGAACACCTAAGCCACTATTTTAATTGTTCGCAAATACAACCACCTTCGCCGAATTCTTTGTTGGCTATGGCAACGTCAATGTTTATGACATTGTTTTGTCATATATCGAGACCAATAAGTGTTGTATTAGGATAGATATTCCCTGTGAAAGTCATGGGGTGAATGATTGCAATTCCGAACGGTGGTTGTAAATCCGAATACAAGTGGTTCTAATTCCGAACATTAACAAGATTCCTTTTGAATAACCAAAGAAAGACATGCAAACTTCTTTCATGATATTCACCATCGTTTAAACTATGTTTTACTCACAAACAATTAATAACAGGTCGCAGATATCAATGAAGAAAATAAATTTACAAATCAGATTAAGGATGTTCCTATTACCGAACACCCAAGCCGCAATTCTAAGAATTAGGCAAATACACAAACCCTCCCCAAACCTTTTAAAATGTGAAAAAGTATGATCCCAGGTGGCATATATCACAAGATAAGTATTTGCTGTCTGTGAGTTCTCCCTAAATTGGTATTCAGTGAATGTAAATAGCATTTTGAAATGAATGTTCGGAAATAAAACCACGGCACAAAATCTGTGGTTTTAATTCCGAACCCCAACTTTCTGATACTTAGATACATTGTAGCCTTCCAAACACAAAATAACATGGTAAAGCAACACTTATTCGCCATTAAAAGTTATTTGGATTGGGAAAGTAGCGTAGGCGTTGATAATGAAAACCTTAAGAAATGTCCGGGATAGAATTGTTTCATGCTTAATATTACTTGCCCATTTGAGTTAACTTCAAACTTCGGCATTTATCTCGGCGATTTATATCATAACTAGACCCAAAATAGCAAGAAAGGGAGAGGACGACATATGCGTCAAGAATAAAGAGGCTCCATGTCATTTGATTGCATTTATGGGATGTTGTGGGATGTCAAAAATTTTGTTCGGATTTAAACGCTGTTTGGAAATACGTTCACCCGCTCTATATCAAATTAAAAGTGCAAACTACATGTATAAGATTGAAATCAAACTCTTCTCCAAACAATATTTGGTTTTGACAGTCCTCCAAAAATTTGGTTTGAGTGAAATGTTGCTTCAGATCCAGGATTTCTGAGAAGGGGGATAACAGACATTATAATTTTTCTTTTCACTCGATGATATCCATTCCAAAGCATACTTTCTACAATTTATAACATTATAATGTTCTTGGCAACATCTTTAAAAATTGACCAGTCTCAATTGCATGTCGTCATTGTTAATGCAAAACCTTGTATCTCATTTTTTTGAAGTTTTAAAGGGTAAGAAAGAAATAATAATGACTTTTCCGAAACTGAAAGGATTTAGACCTACTTGAAATTCAGACATGTTATTCACAATAATGTGTCAATAACATTGATAAGTAAAATTATCCAAAAACCAGCAAGAATTGTCTAAACTGGACGTACAAAGTTTTACTTTGAAAATCGCAAAATTCATCATACAAGGTTTTGCATTTACACCGACAATGTATTGTTGTTTGGGAGAAGACCCATAGCCAAACAACAAACATATATACTGTCCGTATATCAAAGACGTTGCAAATGACAATTTCAAGTGAGTGGAAGTTTACTTTTCCAGGTAGAAAACATTATGGAAATTGAAGAAATTGCTTGTCACAAGCAATTTCTTCATTTTCCATAATGTTTTCCAAAGCCATTATCTTTTGGGACATCGAAAGGCGTTAATATGTGGGCATGGGTTCAAATATAGTCAAACATACTAGTACATATTTATGTAGTTACATTTCAAAGATACATTTGAGACAATCAATAATCAATCAATAATGCAAAAACAAAACAACAATACAATAGTAAACAAACACTATATACAAGTATCACAGTCTTTAGTCTATAGTCCACCATACAAATTGCACTAACCTTCAAACTTTCTAAATAATCTCCCCATCAAATAAATGAAACTCTTATCTTGAATTTATTCATACAAAATAAATAAATTCGTGACTTATGCAACATGGAAACAGTAATTTGAGACAGTAGTTAAATGTGTCAAAAGATTCTCCATATTATACCTTCCATTTGAAAGCATTAGTATCAACAACATTGCTAACAAAAATGTAGACTAAATGCATTTATCTGTTTTGCCAGGTTTTTCAAAAGACATTTACCTTGTCAAAGTTGTTTTTAATTTGGATTAGTTGAAATGAGTTGGGCATTTGAGACCACTAAGGATCCAGATTAGACTGTATTTACACCCAATCTGATCAAGAACCATGTTTGTATCTTAATCATGCCATCAAGCAGACTTAACCTTTTCCCAAATGAGGCCCCCCTAACTGAATAGGCTTGGGAAAACATTGAGACAAAATAAGAAAATGGTGAAGATCATTATTTTCACTGCTATATAGTACACATATTCTATCTTTAACAACATAAATATTGCTTTCTGCTTTCAAATTGGGCAACCCAAAAATGTTGTCATATTGGAAAGGGTTAAGAGAACAGTTACTGATCATACACTGATCAGACACTTTTTCACTGCTTTTCAACAAAATCTTGTAACTGCAGCTTAAAACAAGCTGCAGTTACGAGATTTTTGTTGAACAACAACAGCTTAGGCTGCTCAGTAACATGAAATTTTGTTTTGTAATCTGTTGCACCCGTGAATTTAATAAAGTCTAAAATTTTGTCAATATGGACTAACAGATTGATCTAAGTATACATCCATGGATGACAATAAGACATATTTTACCTGGTTGAACCTGATGACATCATCAAATCATGTGTATGATGTAATAGTTGACATGTATTATGACTTGCTGTCATGCATTCAATTATACCTTCACACTTTGGGTTTATCCCGATATGTCAAAGCATGATAGATCACATATTGAATTAACCCTTTCCCCAAAAACTTGTTGTTTGGACATCCCTATAAACAGACGGGCTTGGAAAACATTGGGGCAAAAGAAGAAAATGCTGATAGATCTACAAGTAACAATCCTTTTTATCTTTTGCCTCAATATTTCCTGAGCTATATCATACACATGTCTGATTTTCATTAACGCAAAATTTATTGTCTGCTGCAGCATTAAAACAGTCCAATCAAGACATCAAATTATTCAATAAATGCAAAATGAGTTTTACACTGCTGCACCCTTTCCAAATGAAGACCTGGGGCCTGTATTATCAACAATCGTACGAATATTTTTTGCGTAATTACTTATAACAACAAACCTGATTAGCCCAATCTGATTTCTTGTGCAATCAGATGTCTTCTGACACAGTTTATGCAAAAACGTGGTCGTAAGATTGTTGATAATACGGGCCCCTGGTATTCGATTTCCTAATATAAACATGCTTTGGAAAATATTGAGACAAAACAGGAAAAAGCTGATAGTCAGCATCTTCTCCTTTTGCCTCAATATTTTCTTAACTATATTTTGCACAAATCTGTTCTTTAATCACCTATGATATTGACAGCCCTATTTTTTGCTGTTTGAGAATGGGTTTTAAGACAAATTCTTAAGGATGATATGAAAACCGAATGAAAATACACTTCTACTGACACAGAGTTTGCATGCACTGATCATGTTAGAGTGCGCTGTTTATTCACAGTCAAGAGTCGGAACTTCCATACAAATACCCTACAGTCCTATCAAGGGAGACAACCTTTGGAGACAACCTTTCTATTATAAATAATCTGTCTTTTCTGGGCTGGCGGTAATCTTGATGTGACGGAGACTTCTTCTTCATCTTCGTCTCAAAGTAGGTCCTTGACTTACATCCAAGGTATGATTCTACAGAATTGTCCAAGGTGTTCCAATTATATAAATAACCTGCAGTCTTATCAAGGGAGACAACCTTTCTTTTACAAATAATCTGTCTTTTCTGGACTGGCGGTAATCTTGATGTCATGTTTGTGGTGTGACGGGGACTTCTTCTTAACCTTGGTCTCAAACGGCTGGAGACAAAATACCTGCAACAGAAAATATAATGGGTTTATCATGTTGTATAGGTGTAAAATTGTAATTTTGTCTTCAATATTTCGTCGCTTTTCAACGAAAACCTTGTAACTGCAGCTTGTTTTAAGCTGCAGTTACAAGGTTTTTGTTGAAAAGCAGCAATCTTTGACAATAATAGGCTTGTGCATAATTTTGCTAAGAAGTTGAGAAATTTATCAAGCACTTTCAAATGGTTAGAGACAAAATACCTGTAACAGAAAATATACAGGCTTATCATTGTGCAGAGGTGCAAGCTTGTCCTCAATATTTATTACAATATAGAAAGTCTTGTGCATTTGCTTACAATATAGAAAGTCTTGTGCATTTGCTCAAGAATATGGAACAATTTTCTCCAGTTAACCATGATGTTATTTTGGACAACCGATAGAATTTTCGTACGTTTTATTACAAAATCTCGCAACTATGGATTGATTCAAGCCGTATTCATAAGATTTTATAACAACACTGATGAATACATAGCAATTAACCTAGTCTATTTTCGAAATTCATTGCAATTGAGAAATTTAACAAGTGCTTTCATACTTTTGAAAAAAAAGCTCTTTCACCCTTTCAAATTTTAAGCCATATTACATACAAATATCACATCAAATGTTGATAAAGATAATGTTAAATAGATAAACAGTTGAACTGTGGTCACTGTTCAAAAATATTGTGACAAAAATTGTATGGCATGTATTCTTTTATCAAGTACATTTCATCACCAGATTTACCCTTTCCAAAACAATTATTCTTTGTTTTGGCATCACTCTTGTAAAGGTTTTTGAAAGCAATGAGTGAAAAGAGATAATATACAATCACAAACCACACATCGTCAATTTTCATCAAAAACCTTGAAACGGCAGCTCGTTTTAAGCTGCTGTTACGAGGATATCGATGAAAAGCATCAATATCTAAATCTACCCATTATTTATTGTCATTTATATCACTGATTGAAAGACTAATGCGAACATGCACACTGAGTTATATATATATATCTACACAATAGCTTTTTATTGATTAATTACAAATTATCTTTATTATAATAGCCTGATAATATTGAGCCCGCCTGAGTACATGTTTAACAAAAGCTCTTACAACAAAAACACCTCTACAAAATACCCATTAACATTATATTAGGGCATTATAGAACAAGATCTATCAGTGTCTATTCTAAGCACATGATAGTCACAAAAACAAGGCTACAAAGGAATGCTGGAAATAAACAGGACACTTTTGTTTTTCACTTAAATATATGCAAGTTCTTTTTTGTGTGTGTATCATACATTTCTCTGCTTTTCAACAAAACCTTGTAACTGTAACAGCTTGTCTAAAGCTGCAGTTGAAAGGTTTTTTGTTGAAGAGTGACAATTTATTTCATGTATAAAATATACTTCTGCAAAAATATCGGTATATGTATGTATATATATGTTCTATGATAAATTCAGTCTAATATTCAGTCTCAAACTAATCTAACTTATACAGGACTTGCAACTAAGCACACAGTAAAACATCTATGTACTTGAAAAAAAAGCTTGATCCACTTTCAAATAATTTCAGAATCAATTGTCATGTTATTTTGAAAATGTTCATTACAACAACCTATACCCCATTCCCCAAATATTGACTTGGTTTTGATGTATCTTTAAGAGAAAGCTTGGTTAAACATTGAGGTAAAAGACAACCAGCATTTTCTCCTTGTGTCAATGCTTTCCAAGCTATATTAAATGCAAATCGGATCTCCATTAATTTCTGTCCTCTGCAGGAACTTTAAAATCTGATCAGCCTAAAACTGTTAATTGGAAAATAGTCAATCAGAAATGGGATACAAAATGTCCAATTTATGATCTTAGCTCTTATTTTTAATTCATTGAATCTTTGATAGATCTGTGGTAAGTTGTGATAGGAAAGGAAGGGTAAACAACAAGGACAGCATACCAGGCAGTAACCCTACTAGCTCATTTTCAAGTGAGCTACTCACAATAAGCAAGATACATTCAAACTCTTAGTGGCACATTCCAATTAGTGGGAACATAATGATGCACTCTTGGCATTTCTTGCACCAGTACAAACACAACATCCAATCCCAGCCACAAACTTATATAATTCAAAGCAGTATTTGTGAAAATTAGGTACTTCTGACCAACAATCCTTCTCAACAAAGGTGCCAAAATGACAAAATATATCGCCGGTGGGGGATCAAAACCTCGTAACTCCAGCTTTGTCAAGCTGAAGTTACAAGGTTTTGACTCCCCACCAGCGATATATGCCACTTTTTTGTCTAAAATCCCCCTTTCTGTGACAGAGCATTATATAGCAAAACCCTAACAATACGCCTATGGATAGGTGACTAGGAACATTCTGTGACAACTTCATAAAATTTATACACAAAACTTTACATGTATTCAGGAGGAGTTAATTGTGTTAACTAGATTTTGACATACTGATGGATGGACAAACAAATATAGAAGATGACTTATGGTAGTGCATAAAAAGTTATAAAGCTTCTTGTTTTCAATTGACAAATGTTTACAGGTCGTAAAATATTTCATTATAATATTCTTCAGTATTCTATGGAACCCTTTCAAGACAACAACATTTAACAGTAGTAAATTTTTAAAGATTTGACATTAGATCCAATGAAAGTGAAAAATAACATTTTTGTATTTTATAGTCAAGAAAATTTTGCTGGAAACAAAGAAAATATTTCTTTTCTCTCAATGTTGTTCAAAAAGCATATTTTAGGTATGTCAAAATAAAGTATCATTTTAGGAAATGGTTTGGGGTTCATCCGGAGGCAAAATGTTTACATTTTATATAGGTATGTGACATAGGAAGAAATAAGACTGTCGCTATTCAGCAGGATTTACACAACAACAAAAGCTGAAATCACCAAGCAAAACTAAACCATGGCTAGCTTTATGTACTGGGTTTTATGCAATACTGAAACTTAAGCAAAGCAACCATTTATTCTCAGAGCTGTATGTCCTATTGTTCTTCCCAGCTCAATAAGCTGTGGTGACACCTCTTTGCCTTCAAGTAAATCATCATAATGAACCTACAGGCTACACCTTCAAGGTTCACAACAGCCTAATGTCTTTAATCAATTACCAAACAACACAATTTTAGACTGCTCCAAATTCAAAGATGTTGCAGACGAGAATTTCAAGTGAATGAAATTTAACAAAGATTGGTCATTTTGGGAAGAAAACATTGTGGGAAATGAAGAAATTGCTTGTCACAAGCAATTTCTTCATTTTCCACAATGTTTTCCAAAGCCATTAACTTGTATGGAGTCAAAAAGAGTCACTGTGTAGTAATGGGTTAATCCATTACTGCACAGTACGCCTTCTGACTCCTTCATTAGAAGGCGGCTTGGGAAAACACAGTGGAAAATGAAGAAATTGCTTGTGACAAGCAATTTCTTCACTTTCTACAATGTTTTCCAACCTTAAATGGAAAGATTTTCAAAACTTCATCAACTTTAAATTGTTGGCTGCAACACCTTCAAAACTGGAAGTCCAAAATTTGCCGTCTGGTGATGGCATAAATCGATTGATTTTGACGTGTTTCTGAGCTAATCAAAAAGGTTGTCGTATCACAAAAAGTTGCTTTGCCGAGTTTCAGTATAATAGGCGAACAAACACAAGGCGTTTTATCCTTACAGTCAGAGCGGATCACAGGATTGTTACATGCAATGTCACACCTTACTTTTCTCATTCCCATTCGGTAAGGGAGAAGAACTTTTAGAGAGATTACAGGGCAGGAGACAAAACACCTGGCCCAGGGAAATAAAGAAAAGGAAAAATAATTAGTAAAACTATTAGTAAAACAATTAGTAAAACAGCTAGTATGAAAATTTAAATTAGTAAATGTGTGCTATTCAAACACATTGTAAAATACAAGTTCTATATTCTTAAACAAGAGCCGTCAGAGACGGACAATGCTCCCCGAATAAGGCATTGTCACAATAAATGTATGCCATACAGAGCTAACATAAAGCTAACAAATGTTAAGCCCCCTTTTAGCATGACATAATTTTTATACCCAAATTTCACATAGTTTATTATCAAGGGCATCTGATTTACTACTCAAATATGAAATTTCATCAAATTCTGACCATTAGACTAGGAGAAATTAGAGAAAAACTGTATTTTACCTTAAGTTCCCTTTTCCCATGACGAGGCCTCAAATCCAAAAACCGGAAAACATGCATCTGCATTATGTCATAGGGAGTTCATATGGTAAGTTTCATTTGATTTGGCCCAAGGGTTATGGAGAAATCACTCCAGACGGACGGACGGAATGACGGACGGACCGATAGACAAAGCGGCGACTATATGCTCTCCCTTCAGGGAGCATAAAAATTCCCAGCTTTAGGGCATGCCACAGACTGCATTGAAATTGGCGCTGCTACGTGCTTTGCTGACCAAAGCTGTTTAAAGTTTTCCAGGCTCTTATTAGTAACCCAAAGCAAATCTTTTTAGACAGCAAAATCTAGCAAAAAAAAAAGCACCATTGAAAGATGGGATTTACAAGGTGCTTGAATAGCTAACAATTCAATAAGTTAATCAATTATCTGGTTAAAAATATGTTTGAAACATCATTCAATGCTAGTTTGAACATATAACAAGCCAAGATTAAAAGCTTTCTGACAAATTTGAAACACTATCTTGATTTGTGCTGTAGTTAAAAACAAGAGTGCCATCGTCACAATATACGCCGCTACTTATAAAACTTGAGACAAAAAAATGACATTGACAAGGATTTATGAATATTCACTGAAAAACCTGTAAAAAAATTGTGTTCACAAAAAGGTTTTTATAAATATCCAGTGAAAAACCTGGAAGGAATTGTGTTCACGAGGCTAAAATATCATTAAGCCCCAGAGACTAAGATTCAAGGGGGTATAATTCAGGCAAAAATCAATGAACCATAAAATCCTTACTTCACGCACATCTACCAATTAATAAGGTAATAACATCCACCAAGTTTCAGTCCCAGAGACTAAGTTTTAAGGGGGCATAACTCTGGAAAAAAATCAATGAACCATAAAATCCTTCCTACATGCACATCTACTAATTGAGGTGATAACATTGACCAAGTTTCATTAAGATCCAGCCAGAAACTTAGGAGGAGTTGTGTTGACAAGGCTGCAATTTCAATAAGCCCCAGAGACTAAGATTGAAGGGGGCATAACTCTGGCAAAAATCAATGAACCATAAAATCCTTCCTTCATGCACATCTACCAATTGAGGTGATAACATTGACCAAGTTTCATTAAGGGGGAATGCTCCAGTTTCCTTAATTTTTTCCCAATAATAGATTTTATTTATATTTTGTATGTTGAAATTACATGTTATTACCAATTGAAAAATAAAATAAAAATGGATGGTCAGCGATCTTGTTTGAATTTTATAGGCATTCGTATCACATACCCCTACAGCGAAAAAATGCACAATTTCTTGCACCTGTCCAAGGTCACTAAAATGCTAATAAAATGCTGTTTATCCATCGCTTAGTCCCGAAAACGGATTTAAAGTAACGTCTTACATTTAATGAGAACAGAAAACCAAAAATATGTGCTACTATAAACGCGTAAATGTATAAAACAGCAAGCTCACGTGTTCGGTTAGATCAACGAAGCTGGAGTGTTTTATGTCAAAATTTGCATATTTTTGGAAATATTTCAAGTTCTACATAATAGAATTTGATAAAACTCCCTCATTGTATTAAGCAACATGTCCCGGTAATAATTCAAAAAGAAAATGTATAGATCAGCGCACTTATTAGTGAATTACAGCAATTTTTATCACCTACACACGAATGAAATGACGCAAAACAGTGGTAACTACATACACACTTACGACTGTCTTGCTCTAAATAATCGATTTCCATCTTGAGGAAATCAGTTTTGCATAATAAATACGCTTTTACCGTCAAAAATGGTAAATTGTAATGATGTGTTATAAAATTGAAAATATGGTAGCTAAACATATTGGTACGAAACATTAAATTTACTACAGTAAAGACCGAGTGTTCCGAAAAACTGGAGCAATCCCCCTTAAGATCCAGCCAGAAACTTAGGAGGAGTTGTGTTGACAAGCCTGCAATTTCAATAAGCCCCAGAGACTAAGTTTTTAAGGGGCATAACTCTGGCAAAAATCGACGAACCATAAAATCCTTCCTTCATGCACATCTACCAATTGAGGTGATAACATTGACCAAGTTTCATTACGATCCAGCCAGAAACTTAGGAGGAGTTGTGTTGACAAGCCTGCAATTTCAATAAGCCCCAGAGACTAAGTTTTTAAGGGGCATAACTCAGGCAAAAATCGACGAACCATACAATCCTTCCTTCATGCACATCTACCAATTGAGGTGATAACATTGACCAAGTTTCATTAAGATCCAGCCAGAAACTTAGGAGGAGTTGCGTTGACAAGGCTGCAATTTCAATAAGCCCCAGAGACTAAGTTTTTAAGGGGCATAACTCAGGCAAAAATCGACGAACCATAAAATCCTTCCTTCATGCACATCTACCAATTGAGGTAATAACATTGACCAAGTTTCATTAAGATCCAGCCAGAAACTTAGGAGGAGTTGCGTTGACAAGGCTGCAATTTCAATAAGCCCCAGAGACTAAGTTTTTAAGGGGCATAACTCAGGCAAAAATCGACGAACCATAAAATCCTTCCTTCATGCACATCTACCAATTGAGGTGATAACATTGACCAAGTTTCAAGAAGATCCAGCCAGAAACTTAGGAGGAGTTGTGTTGACAAGCCTGCAATTTCAATAAGCCCCAGAGACTAAGTTTTTAAGGGGCATAACTCAGGCAAAAATCGACGAACCATAAAATCCTTCCTTCATGCACATCTACCAATTCAGGTGATAACATTGACCAAGTTTCATTAAGATCCAGCCAGAAACTTAGGAGGAGTTGCGTTGACAAGGCTGCAATTTCAATAAGCCCCAGAGACTAAGTTTTTAAGGGGCATAACTCAGGCAAAAATCGACGAACCATAAAATCCTTCCTTCATGCACATCTACCAATTGAGGTAATAACATTGACCAAGTTTCATTAAGATCCAGCCAGAAACTTAGGAGGAGTTGCGTTGACAAGGCTGCAATTTCAATAAGCCCCAGAGACTAAGTTTTTAAGGGGCATAACTCAGGCAAAAATCGACGAACCATAAAATCCTTCCTTCATGCACATCTACCAATTGAGGTGATAACATTGACCAAGTTTCAAGAAGATCCAGCCAGAAACTTAGGAGGAGTTGTGTTGACAAGCCTGCAATTTCAATAAGCCCCAGAGACTAAGTTTTTAAGGGGCATAACTCAGGCAAAAATCGACGAACCATAAAATCCTTCCTTCATGCACATCTACCAATTCAGGTGATAACATTGACCAAGTTTCATTAAGATCCAGCCAGAAACTTAGGAGGAGTTGCGTTGACAAGGCTGCAATTTCAATAAGCCCCAGAGACTAAGTTTTTAAGGGGCATAACTCAGGCAAAAATCGACGAACCATAAAATCCTTCCTTCATGCACATCTACCAATTGAGGTAATAACATTGACCAAGTTTCATTAAGATCCAGCCAGAAACTTAGGAGGAGTTGCGTTGACAAGGCTGCAATTTCAATAAGCCCCAGAGACTAAGTTTTTAAGGGGCATAACTCAGGCAAAAATCGACGAACCATAAAATCCTTCCTTCATGCACATCTACCAATTGAGGTGATAACATTGACCAAGTTTCAAGAAGATCCAGCCAGAAACTTAGGAGGAGTTGCGTTGACAAGAAAAGTGGACGGACGTACGGACGGATGGACGGATGGACGGACGGACGGACGGATGGACGGACGGACGGACAGACGGAGAAGATGACGCCAATATACGTCCGCCTCCGGCGGCGTATAAAAAATTAAGCCCCCCAAATAGAAATGTTGACAATCTTTTCTTCAATTTAGTCATCTGAAATCAAATTTTGAAATTTCTATATGTAAGAAAGGTTATTATGAAGATGTTTAAATCATTTAAAAAATCTCTTTTTCAAATACATGATCATAATGAAATGTAATGAAGTAAAATTTAAGAGTCTTACTTTGGATTAAAAGTCATTTCTAAATAAGAATGCCATTACTGATATTTAATTTCCTATCAAATAATTTAGGAATTCAAATTTGAAATTCTGCTAACAGTAGGTCAAACCAGAATCATGGTTGTGGCCCCATGCTATTAAGAACATTTAGTACACAATATCATATCAGTAGTGGCACACCTTTAGATTTCTACAAAATTAATAACCTTTGTCATGATGAATCATTACAAGCAAGCATTGTAGGATAAAACCAGACTGCACATAACATGCAGTCTGATATCATTCTTCATTACCTAGCTGCCAAAATATCAGTTATTAGGGATCACCGTGACAAACATTATAAGCAATAGTCAAAATGTGTCAAATTTATAGATAGAATGGTGCTGCATGCATTTTCTGTGTTTATAGTTATCAGAGTTAAAAAATCTATTGCTACAGTTTGATGCCTTGAAAAAAGCTATGATAAATACTTTTTTTCATTCCTTTTGTTTACCGTTTATCAATGTTTGAATATTTAGTAATTAAGCAAAATGCAATTTTCCAGGCATCAGCTATTTTCAAAAGTGTTAGTAAAAGCCTGTTTCCAAACTGAAAAATTAGTAATAATTGAATTGGAAGTAGGCCTACAAAATATCAAATTCAAGAAAGAACTATAAAAATGTTAAAAATCATTTCTAATTCCCCAGTGTATAACAAGCCCCTAAATTTCAAAATGTTAGTGTGAAGCAGAAAAAGTAATAAAATCTTTTTTTCTATAATATTACTTGAGGTATTAATTTTGCCCTAAGCTCGCAACATTTTCGTACCTGATCAGTGGGCAGCAGTTTAAAGTCTTCCGGAGGATTTGTGATGACGTAACGTTTCGACGAGGGACTTTTCTCCGTGGCGGTTGTATCTCTGAACCTGTAGAGACCTATACAGAGTATACTGTGGTTCCGTAATGCATTCACAAACAGGCTACCATAGCTGCCTCCCTCCTAGAAATACAGAAACATATACTTGTATAGAGAATATGTGACCCATCACGCTAAAAAGGGATCATATAGGAAGTATAAATATCGACCGTAGTCAGTCTGCGCAATTCGCGCAGCCAGACTAGGGCCGACACTTTTCATTTTTATGTAATTGTCTGAATCTATAATCTTTTCCCTATCTTATCATAGGTTCGTTTATCTAGTTGACCTGTGCTGAGTCTGACAAGTTTGCCAAATTTTGGATTTTTGGACTCCTGATAAGGTCCCTTATAGCGTGACAGGTCACATAATTATGGTTCATGGCTTGGGTAGGTTAACCATTGGTAAAAAGCAAGACATAGGGTTTTCATCCTTTGCATGCCATATGAAAATATTTCTTTCTGAAAAATCATCTTCTCAAGACATAAACTTGCAATTAATAAGGACAGATTCTTTCATCAATGTCTATGTAATGAGCTATTGGAAGATATCTTCACCGCTCTGGTTGTTGAGTAAACAGTGCCAGTCTTGGTTCTCCAGATACATGTCTTCTCATTTCTAATGCATTCTAAAAATCTCTTGTTTTGATGTGCAGTGTTTGGAAACCATTTAAGAAAGTAATACTGATAACCTACATTTTCTCATTCCCTCAAAGTTTGGCATGCTATAAAAAGTTTCCTTCCTAAGTGACGTGATAATTTGACTTCTGCCATGGCTTTTCCTTTTACACAAGTCAAGAATATTTTGTTGTATGTCAAGAGTTCATAACTTACCCCATATTGAGCAAGTGGTCCTTCAAACAGTGATATTTGTGCAACTCTACACCGGTCCCTGTTGGCCAGGACAGCCGGGGTACAGTAGCCCCCACGCATACCGGCACCCTCCGCTAGTATCTGCTCCAGTTCCGGAGTCGCACCACCCGTTATCAGTGTACGGATCAATGTTAATGCGTTGTCATTGAAATAACTCTGAAATAGACAGGACATTACTAATTTGATCATACTAGTATAATCATCAGGATAACAAGAAACACAAATGCACCTGATATGGTCAATGTTAATTTTTTTGACAGACAGACAGATGGACACGAGTAAAAAAATATGCCCCTGATCTTTCGAAACAGGGGCATAAAAATTTACGTCACTGCTCCAATGAACATAGAGCTTTTGAATCTATATTTTAAATATAGGAATGCGATGATAGGACTAAATTACATTCATGAAGAAAAAAATTTAATGAACATAATAAATCTTTAGAAGACAGAAAATGCAAAACTTAAACATCCAATCTTCAGTACAATTTCTTGCTAAAGAAAGCCCAAGACTAGTGTGTAAGATTAATGACTTATACATGTTTATTGCTGCAATCATTTCTTTCTGTTTAACCATGAGTCAACACACTGTGCTCATCAGTGAATCCAGCACAATGGCAATCTGAATGCTTTACTACAAGCAAATTATGGTTGGATCATGTCAAGAAATGACCTGAACCAAACAAAAGCAAAATATTTTGCCCCTGGTCAGACTACACAAAATGTGCAGGCTGATCAGGGTCAATACATTTTGCTCCTTCAATATTCCTCCTTCTGATAAACAGTGCTCATCAGTGAATCCATCACGTTGACAGCCAATGCAATACCACAGGCAAAGGGTATGGCCATGTATGATTCTGTTTCTAAGTTTTACGATTTTGTAACCATGGCAAAATATTCCGCAAATTTACAGTGCTCATCAGTGAATCCAGCATCCTGACAGCAAATGATGTACCACAGGCAAATGGTTGGTCATATTAAGAAATGACCAAAACCAAACAAAAGCAAAATATGTTGACCCTGGTCAGACTGCACACAAGATGTGCAGGCTGATCAGGGTCGATATATTTTGCCTATTCAATATTCCTTTTTCTAACTAGAACTGTCGCAAAGCGGACAAATACCCCCCACTAGTGCCTTGTCATTGAAAAAGTGCTGTAGGTCAACCGGTTCTTGACTTAGAGCATGGAAACCGATTTTAAACAAAGTCCGATTGTGACCTTGACCTTTGAGCTTGGCGACCCAAAAACAATAGGGCACCTCCTTGGGTCATGGGCAACAACTGTGTAAAGTTTCATGATCCAAGGTCAACCGATTCTTGACTTAGAGCACGGAAACGGATTTTAAACAAAGTCCGATTGTGACCTTGACCTTTGACCTTGGTGACCCAAAAACAATAGGGCACCTCCTTGGGTCATGGGCAACAGCTGTGTAAAGTTTCATGATCCTTGGTCAACCGGTTCTTTAACTAGAGCACGGAAACAGATTTTGAACAAAGTCTGATAGTGACCTTGACCTTTGACCTTGGTGACCCAAAAACAATAGAGCACCTCCTTGGGTCATGGGCAACAGCTGTGTACAGTTTCATGATCCCAAGTCAACCGGTTCGTGACTTAGAGCACGGAAATGGATTTTAAACAAAGTCCGATTGTGACCTTGACCTTTGACCTTGGTGACCCAAAAACAATAGGGCACCTCCTTGGGCCATGGGCAACAACTGTGTAAAGTTTCATGATCCTAGGTCAACCGATTCTTGACTTAGAGCACGGAAACAGATTTTAAACAAAGTCCGATTGAAACCTTGACCTTTGACCTTGGTGACCCAAAAACAATAGGGCATCTCCTTGGGTCATGGGCAACAACTGTGTAAAGTTTCATGATCCTAGGTCAACCGATTCTTGACTTAGAGCACGGAAACGGATTTTGAACAAAGTCGGATTGTGACCGTGACCTTTAACCTTGGTGACCCAAAAACAATAGGGCACCTCCTTGGGTCATGGGCAACAACTGTGTAAAGTTTCATGATCCTAGGTCAACCGATTCTTGACTTAGAGCACGGAAACGGATTTTGAACAAAGTCCGATTGTGACCTTGACCTTTGACCTTGGTGACCCAAAAACAATAGGGCAACTCCTTGGGTCATGGGCAACAACTGTGTAAAGTTTCATGATCCTAGGTCAACCGATTTTTGACTTAGAGCACGGAAACGGATTTTAAACAAAGTCCGATTGTGACCTTGACCTTTGACCTTGGTGACCCAAAAACAATAGGGCACCTCCTTGGGTCAAGGGCAACAACTGTGTAAAGTTTCATGATCCTAGGTCAACCGATTATTGAGTTAGAGCACGGAAACGAAAAAGTCTACGGACGGACGACTGGACGGACGGACGGACGGATGGACGGACGGACTGACAGACAGACAGACATGGTGAAACCAATATACCCCCCTCTACTTTGTAGGTGGGGGGTATAATAAAACATGTTTTTAATCACACAAACTTACAGTGCTCATCAGTGAATCCAGCACATTGACAATCTGGATGCTGAACCACAGGCAAATAGCTGTTTCATTTTATGAAATGACCAAAACCAAACAAAAGCAAAATATTTTGACCCTGGTCAGACTGCACAAAATGTGCAGGCTGATCAGGGTCAATATAATTTGCCCATTCAATATTCCTTTTTCTAATAAATCATGTTTTATTTCATTCACAAACTTATTGTGCTAACAAGGAATGCCGTACCACAGTCAAACAGTTGGGTCATCTTAAGAAATGACCAAAACCAAACAAAAGCAAAATATTTTGACCCTGGTCAGACTGCGCAAAATGTTTAATTCCACAAACTTACAGTGCTCATCAGTGAATCCAGCACACTGACAGCGAATGCTGTACCACAGGCAAATGGTTGGGTCATGTATAATTCTGTGTCAGGATCGTCTTCGTCATCCTGGTCTAAAAACTGCACATTCGAATCATTCGCTGGAATAGAAAGTAGATCTAATGTGAATTTTGGTAAAAAATATAATTGTTCTGTGCGCTTTTGTCCAGTAGGCTGAAGTCCAGTGGGCTTATGTTCAGTGGACTTTTGTCCCAGTGGGCTTTTTTCCTACACTAATGTTTGAAAGGTGATGTTAGTAAGAGGTACAAGAATGCCATCCAAGTCAAATCTCATTGTCTTTTGGTAATGGTGACCTATCTTGGTTACTTTATTGTCCAGAATTGAGAGTCTAAGGAGTTTCTTGACCATAACTATTCAGAAATTCTAATCAAAGAACTATAAAGTCATACCATTTATCATGGTATCATCTATCCAATGTTAACAGACAAGATCACTTTACCCGGCTTTCTTATAAATATGCAAAGTTGCATTGCTACTTTTAATTTTGCATATGATAGAGCATGGAAACATACAACATAATGCCACAAATAAAATGCTTTACATTTCCTTCTCTTTGTATGTGTTTTTATGCTAGCCTTCCACATAAGAATTTTACAAGTAAAACATTGAATTGTTTTACAATTTAACCTAATCTCAAACAAGACCAGGTTTTTGATGCTCCTAAGAAAACAGGCTTGAAAAAACATTCAGACAAAAGAAGAAAATGCTGATAATCAGCATTTTCTTCTTTTGCCTCAATATTTCCTAAGCTATATAATACATAAATTTTGTCTGTATCAACTATTATTTTGTCCTCTGCACCGGCTTTCAAACTGGACAAACCCAAAAAATTGTCATTTGGGCAAGGGCTACATGTAATCTATGACTACTTAAGATCTCACCTAATTCTGTGATGAGTGGTACATTTGATCCACAAGCTGACCCCCGTCTTGTGGTCTTTGATGGACTGCTGACCTGCATGAACCCAGGCGGTAAAAAGTCTGAAATGAAACAGTTACGAGTGACATGGGAAAATTTGATCAACTCTCTTTTCTTTATTTGGTGTAGACTGAAACGATTTCTTATGGTAATTTCATGTCTAGTGACTTGTTCAGCCAAATGAACAGATCATTAAGAAACCTTCATATTTGACAATAACAAGTGACCTTGATAATATTGAAAAGAAACTTCTGGTCAAGAGAAAATCACATATTGATTTATCTGACAGTATTGTGATTAATTACAACCAAATAATTTGGTTTCTATTTCAAGATTATAATTACCAGTAGCATGTCCGGGACTGTTAGGAGATGAAGACTGTATAAGACCGACACTATCATCAAATGTCATGGCCTTGATGTTGAGGGAGCACAAAATGGCCTCCTTGTCTACCAGGTGGGGGTCGTCTAAATTCTTGTCCTTGGCAGACAGGATCACACACATATCACACAGATTAATGTTCACTGCTCGTAAGTTGGCACGATTCAATGGGGAACCCTGTAGAAGTAAGAAATCTTTAACATATTCATAATATGAATCAAATTTTTCTTTCATTGTCTTATCTTTAGGACAAAGTGAAAGCATGTTCATCTTATCATTCTAGAATCTTAACGACATTTCAGTAATACATAATTAGTATACCCAAATAAAATGTGTTCATGAAAAAGAGAGGTCACCAAAACAACTTAATTTGTTATCAACCTTGCTAATGACCCTGACCTTGCTTTTAAAGGAAAGGTCTTGTCACAAGAACACTCAAAATGAGATATGAAAGCCCTAGCACTAAAGCCTTAACCCTTTCTCAAACAATACCTGGTTTTGATCTCATTGATAGAAAAGCTTATGAAAACATTGATACAAAAGATGAAAATGCTGATAATCAGCATTTTCTCCGTTTGCCTTAATATTTTTGTGCTTTAACAAATACAAATCACTTATCCTTAATAGAAAAGCTTGTGAAAACATCTATACATAAGAAGAAAATACTAATAACCAGCATTTTGTCCTTTTTACTCGATATTTTTTTTGCTATAATGTATACAAATCCAGTCTTAATCGACACCCAATTTAGCATATGCAGCAGCTTTTGAAAAGGTCACAGTGAAGTTAAAACTAAACTATTGCACCTAAAGAGACAGGATAAAAAGATCATGGCTACTTACGGGTAAAATCATGACTTTAGGAAAGTTTTGCAGTGTTTTCCACTCTCTCTGTAGATACTCCAGATTCCCCACAATTACCACATGTTTGAGTTCGTTAAAGTGAAAGTTACTAGCACGCAGTGGCATCACAAGATTCCGTAATCCAATCAGCGGAGAATTAGAGTCAGCAAACAAACACACCACCACATGGTTACATAGAACTGTCATGGCCGCCTTATTTCTGTCCTGTAAAGAACCAAATGTAAACATTCAGTCCAATAAAACAACAAATATGTGGCTCTACAAATACAAAAGCATACAGAAGTTTTGAAAGATACATTTGCCATTCTAGATGATGAACAGTATTGTATCTTTTTTAAATATGAACAATATAAACATAAACAATGAACAATATTTAATCATCTAAGACTTAATGAAGAAATCTAATGACTTTGTCTACACAGGTTGTCCAAGTATGATTTTCTGTCGCAGTATTTACTGTTTTCTTCAAAATGATTTCAATTCTAACTCATCATTTAAGGTTCCAAAACATGAAATCTTACAATGACAGCCTCTTCCAGACTTTTTGAAGGACACCAATGAAACATTCCCGTCGAGTCAAATTTCCGTGGTTCATCCGTCCCGCTGACTTTATCCGGCTGTTGGTTCCACGGTGCAGGGGGTAATTCTGAGTGTTCATGCTCCGTCAGGGACTGTAAGGCTTTACCAGGGCTAGTGGGCCTAGAAACAATAAGATCAAGATTGATTTACAAAATTTTAGACTGGTAAAAGAGAAATTACATACAGTTACATTAAGGTAGTTAAATGTATAAAATCCTATTACAAGAGAATTTTTATCTTTTCCATCAACATTTTCCCAAATGTGTCTGCATTAAGGGTCACCAAAACTAAGCACTGTTTGAGAAAGGAACTACCACATATCATACTTTTCAATTTGAGGTTGCTTTTACATCAATCAGAACATTTACATCAATATCTAATTGTTTCCAAGACTGCAATATCAGAAACCTCAAAGCCATTACAAACAACAAAATATCAACATTGCACACTAAAAAGAGAAAACAATTACATTATAGCATAGACAGCAAGTTTTTTTTCTAACAGAAGATAAACAGAAAGGGCAAAAGTTTAATGTAACTATCTTTTGATGCAAAGGCATTGAAACATTGTTGACTAATTCAATAATATTATGTTCTAGTGAATGAACAAACATCAAATGTCTAAATATAAGCAAACTTAATAATTGAAAAGTACAAGTAAGATGGTAAAGAAACATTGCAAATGCATTAACTCTTGGATATGGGAGAAAAAAAGAAATCTGTTTCAATTCCAACAGCTAGAGGGAAACTTCAGACCTATGTTAGTAATGGGTTAACTGAATTGATTTATTTGATTTGCCATTGTTGTTCTCTGAAATTTGTATCTAGAAAATTGAGATGAGAACTATCATTTTACCAGTAAATCATATACAGAAGTTTTGACCCAGTGGTCATTAAATGTATTCTATCAAAGCAGGATCAAGTGCCAGAGTTTATTCATTTTCTGTTCATTCGATACAGAAAAAACTATTCATAGATTTACATGCTGTAGATCTCTTGGCTAAAAGAAATTTTGCATGTTGTGGCAATGCAAAGAGACAATGACATGTGCAGTATATGTATATAGGTATATGTGCATTAAAACCATTTCTTTTTCAACTTTACAGATATAAAATTCCTGAAAAAGAAGTTTCACCAATCTATTAAAAGCAAAACATTTGATAAAACTCAACTTTCAGCCAGAAAGCATCATATTTTAGATTCTATCAGAAAAGCTTTATTACAGAATCAAACATGTGGTATTATACCTTTATTTATTTCTAGAATTATGCATGTTTGTTTCCGTAACAAGAGCCATTTTGGCACTCAATCAATAACCTGAGTTTCCACAGCCAATTTTGAGACCTCAAACTTTTTGCACAGCAACTTCCTTTAAATCTTTCACACTCAAAATTGTCAGACGATTGAAGGTACAGCGTTAGTTGAAAGTTGAGTTAAATTTCAAAACAGATTATGTAGTGTGGCGGTGTCAAACACAAGCTTGGGTGTGGGGCATCATCAGCATTTCTTTATTCTTTTTTCTTCAGCATTTTCTATTCAGGAAACCAGGCATTGTTTGGGAAATTATTAAATAACCCATTTCCACATAATGATGCTTTTTGAGGCAAAACAAGATATAGGCTTACGAATACATTGTAGAAAATGATGACAAGCAATTTCTTCATTTCCCCCCAAATTTAAAATTCAATACACTTGAAATTGTGATATGCAAAATGTTTGAAATAAGACAAGTCTTAATTTGCTGTCTGGTAATGGGTTAATATACAGTATGTCAAAGTGAAACACAAGCTAGGATGGCAGTGGGTGGGGCATCATGCCCAGAACAGAGCACACAAAATGTTTACATGGACAGTCTGTGAACCTGGGTGGTCAGCTTGACCCACTTCTCTAATGCACTCTCCTCTCTGAAAATGTGCCCGGATAAAAAATGGTGTCATACGGTGGATAAACATGTCTCTAAATGTAACAAAATATCATATATTAATGCTTTTTAACAATTTTCTATGTGATAAACATGTGTCTTGTTCTTGATATAAAACAAGTCTTACAATTATGCTAGAAGTAGGGTGTAAGTAACCTATTGTTAGATCTACCCCTTTCCCAAACGGCAAATTTTTAGGGTGATCCACTTCAAAAACTGCCACAAAAGACAAAGTGGATTTTATTAAAGATAGGATTTGTGTAAAATATGGCACAGAAAATATTGAGACAAAAGGAGAAACTGCTGGTTATCAGCAGTTTCTTCTTTTGTCTCAATGTTTTCCCAAGCCATTTCTATTTGGGACGTCAAAACCCGTTCTTGTTTGTGAAAGGGCTACATAGAATTCTATAGTGCAAAATGTGTATTTTTCAGTGCAAACTGTGGAAAAACAGTGCTTGAAATTGCTCTAGAGTTCTCAAAAGTGATCTAAATAATAATATATCGCTGGTGGGGAGTCAAAACCTCGTAACTACAGCTTATTCAAGGTTTTGACTCCCCACCGACGATATGTGTGTATAAATATGAAACCAACTAAAACTGCTCGCTACCTAACTGACCATTTCTCAAATATTAACAATTTAGAATGTTCCAATTTGAACTTGCTGGAGATGACAAAGCGGACAAAGATAGAAGTTGTGTAAATTATAGCCGAGAATATGCTGGTCACAAGCATTTTCTTCTGTTCCCAGTGATTTCCGAAACTATCCTATTTGGGAAATTAAGACCAATGTCCAATGGTCCAGTTTTCATCAACAATATTACATGAACCTGTAAATGTGCAGACTGCTAGAGGACTATAATTTGTGCCACTGAGTTTTTTAACCCTTTCCCAAACAAGACCTGGTTTTGACATCCTCGGTAGAAAATGCTTGGCAAAACATTGAGGCAAAAGAGGAAAATGCTGATAATCAGCATTTTCTCCTTTTGCCACAATATTTACTTAGCTTTATTGTACAAAAATTATTTCCGTTTGAGCAGAAATTTTGTCGCCTACAACAGCTTTCAAAACTGATCACCCCAAAATATTGCGGTTTGGGAAAGGGTTAATGGAGCATCAAATAAAAGTGATTCATTCTCTATTTTGTCCCATAATGTGTCACTATTTCTACTTACATATTTCCTCCCCCTCCTCCTACAGCCTTTTTGAAAATACTGGTCTTATCCTTCAGTGAGAATGGGTGGGATGATTGACTCTGGGTCGCCGCTGTAAAACATACAAAGGTACATGTTATAGGGGGAATATTCTTGTTGAACTGTTCCTTTCCTTTGTGTAGCTTTCAGTTGGTGCTAAATAAAACATCCTTGAAAACCCAGGTGTCTCTGTATACACTATGCTGCATCGATCCCCAGGACATTTACCTAGTAAGTATTTTAATCGGCCATGGTAAATCCATGAATAATTGGGAACTGTCCAATAGGATGTGCTCATCCAACATAGCTGCCCAATATCAATTGAAATCAACAAAGCGAAACAAGAGGACCATGATGGTCCTATATCGCTCACCTGAACCTAAATGATATGAGCAACACTTGTTCAATTCAATTAATATTTATTACTTTAAGACTGAAAAAGAACTTATGGTCAATAAGGTTGTGAAAATCTAACTCATCCGAGATCTAAATTATGGTGCCAAACATTGTACAGGGCTCCAGATAAGAGGGGGTGGTGACTTTTCAAACTGCAATAATGCTGTCAGTGATCATAAAACCCTATGTTGTAGGTACTCATTTGTATCGTCTCGTCGAGACGATTCAAATGAGTACCCACAACATAGGATTTGAATTCGAAAAAACAATGTTAGTATGTCTTCACCTCCACTTGTCTGTAGCCCTGATTGTATCCAAGTTTTGTCTTGATTGATATATAATTGTAGATTCTAGAGTATAAACAAGGTCGAAAACAGCCGAAAACAACAATTTTGTCAAATTCAAGGGCACAAAACGCTCAACTTTCTGATCAGATCAGACTGAAAATCAAACTCATATGAGATCTTATGGTTCCCAACATTGTGTCCAAGTTTTGTATAGATTGATCAATAATTGTAGATTCTAGAATGTAAACAAGGTCAAAACCAGCCGAAAATAGCAATTTTGTCAAATTCAAGGGCACATAACTCTCAACATTCTCATCAGATCAGACTGAAAATCAAACTCATCCAAGATCTTATAGTCCCCAACATTGTGTTCAAGTTTTGTCTTGATTGATAAATAATTGTAGATTCTAGAATATAAACAAGGTCGAAAACAGCCAAAAACAGCAATTTCATCAAATTCAAGGGCTTATTACTCTTGACTTTCTAATCAGATCAAACTGAAAATCGAAGTTACCTGAGATCTTATAGTCTCCAACATTGTGTCCAAGATTTGTCTTGATTGGTCAATAATTGTAGATTCTAGTGTGTAAACAAAGTCGAAAACAGTAAAAAACAGCAATTTTGTCAAATTCAAGGGCACATAAATCTTGACTTTCTGATAAGATCAGACTGAAAATCAAAGTAATCCCAGATCTTATGGTCCAAAACATTGTGTCCAAGTTTTGTCTTGATTGAATAATAATTGTAGATTCTAGAGCGTAAAAAAGGTTGAAAACATCCGAAAATGACAATTTTGTCAAATTCAAGGGCACGTAACTCTTGACTTTCAGATCAGATCAGACTGAAAATCAAACTCATCTGAGATCTTATAGTCCCCAACATTGTGTACAAGTTTTGTCTTGATTGACCCTTTCCCACACATTGGCGCTTTTGGATGCCCCACAAAATAAAGGCTTTGGAAAACATTGTGACAAGCAATTTCTTCATTACTCACAATGTTTTCTACCAAGAAAGACCAAAAAATGCTAAATTTTGTTCAATGGAACTTGTCGTCTGCAACACCTATGATTTTGGACTAGGCTAAAATTTTGTTATTTGGTAATGGGTTAATAAGAGTGTAAATCTATTTATATCCTCTATCAAACTAGATAACTCTACTTATACTGAAGGAAAGTAGTGTCAGAGTTCCTTCCCTTAGATTAACTCTTTTTTGAATACAGCAAAAAAGTGGCAATTTTGCCCAATTCAAGGGCACATAACTCTCATCTTTCTGGTCAGATCAGACTGAAAATTGACCTCATCCAAGATCTTATGGTCTCCAACATTATGTCCAAGTTTTGTCTTGATTGATCAATAATTGTAGATGCTAGAGTGTAAACAAACTTAAAAACAGCATTTTTTGACATTCAAGGGCAGATAACTCCGCACTTTCTGGTCCGATCAGGCCCATAATCGAACTTGTCCGAGAACTTATGATCGTACTTGTTTTGGCCAAGTTTGATCAAGAATGAGTATTTTTTGTGGATGCTAGAGTGTAAACACCCCAAATGTTGACGGACGGACGGACGGACGGACGGACGCCGGACAAAAAGTGACCACAATAACTCACCTCGAGCACTTCGTGCTCAGGTGAGCTAAAAACTATGTCACTATATATGACATCATATTGGGCAATCTGTAAAGACCATTAAAAGAATTCATTGGTTGATTCCCTCATTGTTGAATAATGATGGAACCAATAAAATGCCAGCTAGCATGTCTTGAACAGTATTGTGATAGAAATTCAATAAATTTTCCCAGAGGTTGATGCAGCATATGACGAGACCCTTAAGTTTCCAAGGTCATATTGATAAACTATCAGATTCTATTTCATAACACTGCTTTTCAAAAAAAACTCGTAGCTGCAACTTAAAACAAGCTGCAGTTACAAGGTTTTAGTTGAAAAGCAATTATAACAATGTTCAGAATCAATTAAAACCTTTTAATATATCAATAACTTTTGATTTCTCTATACCTTGTAAATTTCTATTACCTTTTATATTTGAAAAGTATCAATTACATAATTGTATATTATTGAAAAAAAATCTCATAGATAAAATGTTAATGCAACAGAATATGACAGATTGATAATAAGAAGTCTGTTCTTAAATCTTACATAATTATATAACAGTGCTAAAACTGTATGCTAATCTGTCTCAGATTCAATTGAACAAAGCAAA
The DNA here is from genome assembly GCA_963680895.1 of Fragum sueziense. Classification (NCBI taxonomy): domain Eukaryota; kingdom Metazoa; phylum Mollusca; class Bivalvia; order Cardiida; family Cardiidae; genus Fragum; species Fragum sueziense. The sequence continues at coordinate 23,148,205 of OY804592.1, forward strand.
ACGGCAAAACTGTAATTTAGCATGTGTTTGTTTCATCTCTATCTACATGACTTTCAATCATAGTGTGGCACGGCACACTCATGCTTATTTCTTCTCTTTGTTTTTTTTAACTAATAAGCAACATGTGATGGATACAGCTGAATGCGCATTCCATTGAAGGCCTTTTAAAATAACATGCTTTGTCAAAAGCTTTGTTGCAACAGTTGCAGCCGTTTTAAAAACTTACAACAAAAGAACCATTGCAAGTAGGCTATATTGCAAGCTTTTGCTCAAGTCTAAAACCAAACATTTCTAAGAAGCAGCTGGTGCTTTGTATATGAACAATAATGGTGAATAATTCATGAAAAGGTAGCTGTCATTTTTGACAATCTCTGTATACAAAGCTAAGTGACAAACAGAGAAAGAAGTAAAAAAGATGTATTCAAAATTGATGTGAAAGAAGATATCGTTGGTTGTCAAAACTAAAAGTTTCTTCTATTAGAGACGCTTTATCATCACAAAAAGCTTTCAACTTGGCCCTGCACATCATTTCAACATTCTTTAGCAATAAACATTTAGATCCATATCCCTTTCAATTTGAAAGGTCTGGTCATCATAACATCATTTACAATGTATATAAAACATTTTTCAACATCAAAATTTTCAAGGGAAAAGCTTCTTTCTTGATTTTATATCAACTTGTTTACTTTTCAGGTCATTTATGTTATCCAATGTGTTTTTACTTTCATGGTACATTTCAAAGTAAAATAACTTGCTTCATCATTTGTGAATCACTTGCTTCATTATTTGCAAAGTCATCAGCATAGCTAACTTACTTAACAGTATTGAAGGTTTTAAAATAAGTATCTAATTTCAAAACATGCAAAGACTGAAACTAGTCAGCGAAGCACTGCTTAACAAAGTACCTACTATTTGTAACTGAAAAGAAGAAGCATAGATTTGTCATAATACTAAAAACAACTCAAAACATCTTTCAAATGTTTGTATCATTTATCAGGTCTTACCAGGAAAACATTTGAGCTGTAATCTGGAAAAACGACCCTTATAGCATTTGAGGGAACCATATCTCAAGATCAGTCAGTGCCTGAACGGGGACCAGTAGAGACCAATGCTGCTCTTTTTTTATTGCTACATGTCATGTGGAAACTATTGGAGAGCAACATGGTTCCTGATCAGACTGTGTGTATATGAAGGCTGATCTGGATCTGTGTTGGGTTCAAAAGCCTTAAGGGACCTTTTTCCAGATCCCTGCTCATTTATTTTCATCAACAAATTCTGATACTTGAGCATCTTCACCCAAAACCAGACAGCAAAATTTTAGGGTAGTCCAAAATGAAACTGCTCCAGGAGACAAAATGAACATTGTTAAATTATAAGATTGACTTTTGTATAAATCAGAATGGCAAAAGGAGAAAATAGTGGTTATCAGTATTTTCTTCTTTTGCCATAAAGTTTTCCCCAGTCTTTTTCTGCATCTTTTTTAAGTTCAATCAGTTAATTAACATAGTTTTTTAAAACATTATCATTACATTGGTTCTTTTGTAGATTCAAAAGATTATCTATGTTATATCATGTGGTTTTAAAAGGCATTTGATAAAAGAAATATTTCTTCACAAAAAGGAACAAAACGATATAAATTTATACAACCAAGAATAAAATAAACAAGACCGAGCTTTGAAAAAAGGTAAATAATGACATAATTATTGAAACTTCTAACAGGGAACTTTCAGGTGGGTATCTTTAAAATACACTGTACCTTAAAGTGACATTTCACGATTATTTTTACATAAATTCTACTTTTATTCTACCTGAAAGAGCATGTTTTCTTATGAAAATTTCAAGCCAAAATATTGAACCGTTTACGAGAAATTTATATTTTTGTGCTAAAATTAAACAAATTGTTGTGGACAACAGTTCAGGTTTATATAGAATTTATCATTTCTGTCTCAACTTTGAAGGCGTATTTTTCGCTTATAGATAACAACTTCAAAAAACTGATAGCGTTTCTACGCATTAGAGTAAACAATCTTTGCATCAAGACATACTTTTAAAAAATGAAATAAATGTGAAATGTCACTTTAACCCTTTCCCAAACCACGGCCGCTTATCTACTAAATCACAACATTTTGTTGTGTATGAAAAAAAGTTTAGAGGATATCCGGTTGGCAGTTAGAGGAGCCGACAAATCGGCGGGTGAAAGGTGAGTCTCGTCTTTTAATCGAAATGTTTTAGCTTCTAGCTCGAAAATCAAAAATTGGAGAATGTCATACAACCCTTTATTCATTTTCACATATTTGTGACTCCCATCCAAACCCCGATTCCCAGAGATTGAAAGGGAATTCATTTTCTCCCATTGCAAGGGTAGCCCCAATATTGACATTTCGTCAATCCTGGTGAGCGTTTGTCCACTTTCTGAGGATGAATGGCCCAAAACATGTGTGTATTATAAAATAGTTGTATGTAAATTACATCGTGAAAACAATATTTTAATAACTTACCGTCGATCTTTGAAGAAAATCAATTCTTCCGGTCAGTTTGTGCGTTAGAGGATAGGTTGTGAGTAAGAGGATATGTTGTGATTTAGAAGACAGAATGCATTCATCGCATTCAATACCATTTGTCATTGTTTATATGCGAATTAAGCAAAACCGAAATACTCTCATTACTAGACTTGTCTTGTCCGAAGAGTAAACCCTTATTTCGCTTAAGAATCACTGTGTCATTTTTATTTGACAGAGTACGAGTTCATTGTGATATGATATAGAAAAACCCTTTTTACACACCAGTTATATGTATCATATTACATTATCTCATCTAAATGAATGTACGGTAAGTTTCTTATGCATAATAGATTTATAATAATGTTTGATACATTCACTATCCTTTGTGTTTCTTTCTGTCTGTCTGTACTCTGTGTGTCTTCATGTGAACTTTTAAACTATTCAAAGTAAATACTGTGCAATATTCCAACCATTTTTGTATGCTCTAAAGTAGAATCTAGCCTATTTAAAATTTAATGCGTAAGAAGTGGAAAAACCGGAGACAATAAAGACGTGTAAAAATACAGGTCTGTAAATCTTGTTTATCCATAGATCTTCTTGTTTATTGATTCAATATGTTTAAAATTAAGTCATCAATCATATAGGCCTACAAGTTGCTGATTAACAGTAATCTCTTCTTTTGTGTCAATACTTTACAATCCCTATTTCATAAAGATTTCTTCAAAAATCCTATCCCATACAAGATATTTATTTTATAACTCCATTGTAAAATATTTTCGGAAAACATCGAGATTGATTGTTGATTATCAGCCCTTCCCTCAATATTTACGCCCTCAAACATACTTCTCACACCTGTAACTCTTTATAAATAAAGCAGTCCAAAATTGTGTCATTTTGAAAACACTTTTGAAAACACCCATTACCAAATTGGCTAAATATTTGACTTTTCCGAAGCAAAAGATGTAGCAGACAAGAATATCAGGTGTATGAAATTTTAAAAAGAGAACGCACAAACGCCCTCTTAACTTAAATTTTCATTTTAAATTATCACATGCAGATGGACAGACAAGCAGACAATGTTAAATTGTTTAAATGTTTAAGGGGGAATGCTCCAGTTTTTCGGAACACTCGGACATTACTGTAGTAAATTAAATGTTTCGTACCAACATGTTGCGCTACCAGATTTTCAATAATATAACACATCATTACAATTTACCATTTTCGACGGTAAAAGTGTATTTAATATGCGAAACTGATTTTCTCAAGATGGAAATCGATTATTTAGAGCAAGACAGTCGTAAATGTGTATGCAGTTACCACTGTTTTGCGTCATTTTATTCATGTGTAGCTGATAAAAATTGCCATAATTCAGTAATAAGTGCGCTGACATATACATTTTCTTTTTGAATTATTACCAGGACATGTTGCTTAATACGACGAGGGAGTTTTATCAAATTCTATTATGAAAAACTTGAAATATTTCCAAAAATATGCAAATTTTGACATAAAACACTCCAGCTTCTTTGATCTAACCGAACACATGAGCATGCTGTTTTATACATTTACGCATTCATAATAGCACATATTTTGGGGTTTCTGTTCGTATTAGATGTAAGACCGTTAGACGTTACTTTAAATCCCTTTTCGGGACTAAACAATGAATATACAACTTTTTATTAGCATTTTAGTGACCTTGGAGATGTGCAAGAAATTGTGCATTTTTTCGATGTAGGGGTATGTGATACGAATGCCAATAAAATTCAAACAAGATCGCTGACCACCCATCTTTCTTTCACTTTTCAATTGGTAATAACATGTAATTTCAACATACAAAATATAAATAATTTCTATTATTGGGAAAAAATTTAGGAAACTGGAGCATTCCCCCTTAAATGTTAAACTGATGTATAAATTTACTGGGCGTAAAAATAGTATATGTTATGCCATTTCACTCACCCTTTGATAATAGACATATCACATAGAGTACCGGTATTTCGGTTTGGCTTAATTTGCATATAAACAATGATAAATGGTATTGAATGCGATGAATGCATTCTGTCTTCTAAATCACAACCTAACCTCTTATTCAAAACCTATCCTCTAACGCACAAACTGACCGGAAGAATTGATTTTCTTCAAAGATCGACAGTAAGTTATTAAAATATTGTTTGCACGATGTAATTTACATACAACTATTTTATAATACACACATGTTTTGGGCCATTCATCCTCAGAAAGTGGGCAAACGCTCACCAGGATTGACGAAATGTCAATATTGGGGCTACCCTTGCAATGGGAGAAAATGAATTCCCGTTCAACCTCTGGGAATCGGGGTTTGGATGGGGCTCACAAATATGTGAAAATGAATAAAGGGTTGTATGACATTCTCCGATTTTTGATATTCGAGCTAGAAACAAGAACATTTCGATTAAAAGACGAGACTCACCTTTCACCCGCCGATTTGTCGGCTCCTCTAACTGCCAACCGGATATCCTCTAAACTTTTTTTCATACACAACAAAATGTTGTGATTTAGTAGATAAGCGGCCGTGCAAACGGCAAAATTTAATGGCGGACCAATATGAAATATGTTGCAGACGACAAAATGAATGTTAATAGAGATGAGATTTGTGTATGATATAGATCAGAAAATATTGAGACAAAAGGAGAAACTGCTGATTATCAGCAGTTTCTTCCTTTGTTTCAATGTTTTCCTAAGCCTTTTTCATTAGGGACGTCAAAACCAGGTCTTGTTTGGGAAAGGGTTAAAGTATCTAGACACAAATACATGAAGCACATCTAGTAAAAAATAGTCATAGCAGTTTTATTGGAAGGAATATCATGACAATAGATAAGAGTTACTGAACATAAAATTACTTAAAAGACAGTTTACCGTATTACTGAGAAACAAACAAACAAATAAGAAATTTTCTAAAGAAATTTGGACTTGTCTCATTTCAAAGGTATCGCAAATAACAGGATTAATCTGACTATCAGAATGGAAAATATTGTGGAAATAAAAGAAAACTCTAATATGCTGTGTCCAAAAGTATTATTGTTTGGGAAAGGGTTAAGCAAAGAAACTGCATAAATAATAAAGTCAATAAGTTTGGTTCTGTGGCATGAATGGGATAACAAATTAGAATATCGCAGATCAAACTCTTCTCTCTTTTATGGACATGGAAAAATAGGTAAAAATAGCAAAAAAGATAAAAAGTAAAAGGGTTTTCCCACTGACAGAATCAAAATATACTGACGTCAATTAGAAACGCTCCAATGAAATCTTTCGTTAATTTCCTTATGCCTATTACAATGTTGTTGAAATGTATACTGTATATCACCATTTTGACCGACAATTACGGCAAATGAAAAAGTATGCGTTTCTATCCAGTAACATGTCCATTTCCCGTGACTGGTCACGTTTTCTACGTGCGCTTCGTGTATGTACATCACGTGATGAAGTTTGTCACATTTTACACAGTAACATGTGTTAGTGGATAGGCAACCACGAATTCAAAGATTTTCTTATGAAACATCCGAATTGAAGGATTCCAAGACTAAATTCTAAAAAAGGAGCTCGTAATATAGCCATTTTTGAATGCGAAGAATGCACAAACAAGTCGCGAGACAATTTAACATATTGTGTTTCTCGATTCGGTGTTTTGATCGACGCGTTAGAATACTGCGAACGTTTATTGATCGGTCACGCTCAACTAGACCTCACGTAACGCCTGTAAAGCACGATAATTCTCTACGTTGACGTCATGTACGTTTCAGGTTTGTGACGTTTTGATCGACGTTCTGTCAAATAATCGGTAAATGTGGTGGCCAAATAAGTGTTTTTCTGGCAACTGTTGTTGTTGCAAGTAACGTTTGAAATAGACACACTGTTTTGAAAATAGAGCTCGTAGATTAGCCATTTTCGAATATGGGAAAATCAAGAACAAGCCGCCTGACGTTTTGACGTCTTGCACTGCACGATTAGGCATCTTGGTCGACGAGTAAGAGCTACAGAAACATTTGCCAATCGGTCAAAGTCAGATAGACCTCAAATAACGCCTGTTATACAAGAAACTATCTTACGTTAACGTCATATGCGTTTCAGGCTTGAGACGTTGAAATCGACGTCGGATTTAGTGTTCACTAATTGTGGTCACCAAATAAGACGTTTTACGGTATTTTTGTAAAGTTTGCACCACACGCTACTTCTTTTCAAATGGAAATTCTGATACCACTCTGTTTAAATGTGCCGTTTTTAGTAGACTGTAACAATAATTATGATAATTTCTGTATCATCATTTTTCAACAACAGATAATCAAATTTACAGATGGAAATCAGTATTTGTAATTTCAAAACTGACTTACTGAATAATCGGACATCTATTAGGGCTGAGGCGTTTTTATTTGACGTCAGTATACAACAACCTGACCTATGAATACAAAATAATCTAGCTAAAACAATGTAATCTATATAAAATGTTGGTTTTTATACAGAAAAGCTAAAATATGAAAGAGAAGATCAGACTGTAAGACAGACAGATGGTTACAACTTAAAGTTTATTACTAAGTATTTGAATAAAAGTATGACAATATAATACATCAAATTTATAAAGACATGTTTTATTAAAGACACAGTATCAATTTATCATAAAGTGTTTAATGATCACACAATCAAAAGTTTATTTAATGACAGATGCGACTAATAATAATTTCAGACAATTTCATGAAAGTGCAACTGTGAGGCTTGAAATATTATTTTGTTGTTATGGGCATTTAGATAAACATAGCACCAGCATAAATCACTACTAATAGTGCATGGTCTGTTCTTGCATATGACATTTTATACTTGTGCATAATCATGAGACAACTATTTCTTAATGTATTTTGTTCAACCATTCCTGATATCGTCTATCAAATATATCTACTGGATACATTATTTAACCAACTATCTTTCAAAATAATACATCTGGATGGATGAGAGTTAAAATCAGCATGTTTATTTCATTTCTTATCAGCATCAAATATTTCATATAATTTCTGACACCAATATAGAACCAACGTTCTCTGAAGACAAGAAGTTTGTTCTAAATTTGAAGTAAAGCAATAAATGAAGCAATAACAAAGCAGAAACATAATTATAACATTGATGAATGAAGAAATGACAAAACAACATTAAAATGAAGATGTATTTGTACCTAAAACTGCTGTTGCTCCTTTCCTAAACATCGCCACTGTTGTGCAGTAAATATACAACATACAAAATAAACATCACAAATTAAATATTGTCGCTTTTCAACGAAAACCTCCTAACTGCAGCTTGTTATAAGTTGCAGTTACGAGATTTCTTGTTGAAAAGCAGTGATATGTAATGCCTTCTGAAAGTGCTTAGTATATAAAGTTAATCAATTTAGGGTCACTTGTACACAGTGATCTGACATGGTTTTGAAACCAAAGGGAAAATGTCCTCATGGTCCAGAAAAAGTGTGACATTTCTAACAAAATTATGGAATCTCACTTAACCCTTTCCCAAACACCTGGATTCGACGTCCTTAATAGAAAAGGCTTGGGAAAACATTGAAACAAAAGAAGAAACTGCTGATTACTAGCAGTTTCTTCTTTTGTCTCAATATTTTCTAAGCCATATTTTACACAAAATCTATCTTTAATAACTTCACTTTTGTCATTTTTGGCAGTTTTTGAAGTGGCTCACCCTAAAATTTTGCCGTTTGGGAAAGGTTTTATTGGCCCATCTCACAAGGTAATGGAAAAGACAGTCTGGTAACTATGGTCTGAAAAATCTGGGTACAACTGTCCAAAAACGCAGCCTTGATAGATCTCTTACATCAGTTTACAGAATTCTAGGACTGGTACAAAAATTTTGAAGCTTCATATTCCCTTTGAAAAATGACAAAACTAAATATTGGCCAAAAATCCAAAGGTGTTAAACATAGGAATAAATGTCAGAAAAAGTTACTTTTTTACTATATATAGAATAGAATGGATGATATTGAGAGATGCTTGTCAGACACTTATTGGAAAGGTAGATGAATCATAGAAAAGATTGTGTAGACTAGGAAAAATAAAGACTTTAGTAGATTGATTAATAATCCAGTATTTAAAATAGTTTCTAAATATTTACAATTCAGAGGACACATCTAAAACCTTTTTCCTAACTTACTAAATTTTATATGTGGGTTTATTTTAACCCGTCCTCTTATGCAGAGTGTCTTTCGTGGGTCTACAAAATTATTCATTAAACAACAATAAAATTTACTTTGTTTAATAGAGATTACCTTGTCCCTGTGTTCATTGACATGAACAGTATCAAAATGAATATCAAAGTTATATGAATTAAAACATAAGAATGATCATAATCAAACATCTTGACAAAATATTCATTCATCAGAAACATGTCAAATCACAACTTTTATTAGTCAAATCACGTTAATTTCGTTCTCAACCAATCAATTTATTTAGGAAAATCCATGCATACCACTGCAAACTGTTTATTCAATTACACCTCACTTCATATTGATGAAAATTTTGCATGGATCATGTTCAACAACTTACAAAAATATTAACTCTTGTCATTCTGATCCCAGAATACTGGCATCACTCCTTTCATAGCTAGCATAGACAAATAAAAGGTCAATCTGTACTTTGTAATGTGTAGTCTGATACTATTCTAAATTTCCAGGTTGTTTTCAAATACTTTGATACATCTGAATTTCATTTTTCAAAACTTGCATGGAATATAACTAGAAGACCTGAAGGTCTTGAGTCGCTCCACAGGCCTGAATTTCATGTAATATTTAATCCAAGTTTTGATTAGATTGTTCAATGCTTGTGTTTCATAGAGCTAAAAGAAAGTAACAAAACTAGATTGTTCAAAATGTGTGGTTCTTGAAGCAAAGAAAGTAAAATTACATGTTTGCCATTTGAGAAAGGGTAAAAGGAAATGGGAGAACATTCTAGCTTAGGATGTCACAAGCAATTAAAATTTTCCTTCTTCCCAACAGATCTAAATTAACAGAACATTGATTACTCCAAAACATTTCATATTTCTAAAAATAGATTTTGAGCTAAAAATAGATTCTGGGAAAAACCCTTTTTCAAAAATAATGCAAATGGCTGTCAAACCTGAATTTCTTGTAATATCAAGTACAAGTTTTCACTAGATTTTTCAATATGTGTTGCTCTTAAAGCAATTACAAAGTAACTAGAAAGCTGAAAATACATTCATATAAGATCTATTAGTTACCAAGCTTTGCAACAGTCTTTATTAGAGTGAGTTTGGCTGTTAGAGTGAAAAAAGGTCACAATTAGCAATTTTGACAAATTGAAAGGCATATAACTGATGATTTTATATTCCTATCTAGCTAAGAATCACACTAAAGCAAGATCCTAACTTCACCTACATCTTATTGAAGTTTTGACCTGATTATTCAATATTTGTGGGTGTAAAGAGTGTAAAATCAAAGTCGAAAACAACAATTTTGTCAAATTCAAGGGCAGATAAATCATGATTTAAGATTCATATGAAGCAGAAAATTACACCAACACAAGATCTTATGGCCAGTAAGATAATGTGAAAGTTTTATGTTGAATGATGGATATTTATGGTTGTTTGAGTAAAAATAAGGTCAAAAATGGTAGTTTTGCCAATTTCAAGGGCACATAACTCAAGATGTAATATTCAGATCAAGCTGAAAATTGCACTCAGGCAAGATATTATGAGAACCAACATTCTGACCAAGTTTTGTTTTGATTGATCAATATTTGTAGTGGCTAGAGTGAAAACAAGTGAAAACAGCCATTTTTTAATTCAAGGGCAGATAACTCCAGACTTTATGGTTCAATCAGAATTAATTGAAGGAATCTGATAGAGGACCACCTAAGGATCATTCCTGTGAAGTTTGATTGAAATCCATGAAGTAGTTTCTGAGAAGATTTTTAAAGAAAAAGTTGACGACCGGACGCACGGACGGACGGACGCACGCACGACGGACACAACACCATGACAATAGCCCGCTGGCCTGAAGGCCAGTGGAGCTAATAATGTACTGGACTTACAGTGCTTTCATTACTTTGATTCTATATAAAATTGAAATTATGATTTTATATAGCATGACAAGAGTTAATTACTGCATTCATTATCCGGAGTAATACATAAATGTGTAGCAAAGATGCATTCTGAGTACAATGTGCATTCTTACATGCTTCTCGTGTTACATATACCAAACTTTAGTGATTTGTGTTATCAAATATCATTCCATTCAATCATTTTTCAATCTCAGCTCCAACTTCAAAATGTCCTGTGTCAGAATATAAGAGCATTGAATGTTGGGGATGAAAATATCTGTATTCAAACCCTCTCCCAAACAAGACCTGGTTTTGACCTCCTTAATAGAATAGGCTTTGGAAAACATTGAAACAAAAGAAGAAACTGCTGATAACCAGCAGTTTCTCCATTTGTCTCAATATTTTCTGTGCCATATTTAACACAAATCCTATATTTAATAACTTCCATTTTGTCATTTGTGGCAGTTTTTGAAGTGCATCACTCTGAAATTGTGTGGTTTGGGAAAGGGTTAATGTATTTCATCTATCATTAGATACCAAATACTTCTTGCAACTTCAGGTGTCATCCATGGCAACAGAAAAGGACTATGGTGTACCCTTGTCAAATTCAAGACATCATCCCTGGCAATGGAAATTGACGAGGGATACCCTAAATTTCCCTTTGCCATGGATGATGCCCAAAGTTGCATAAAGAATTTGCTGTCTTATGAAGGATGGAATACTTTAAGTGCATGAATATTTGTAGAATTTTAGATACATACATGGTCTACATCGACATTTCTTGATCATTCGTATATCCTGGATTTCCGAGTGACAGCTCTTACAGTAATAATAGGCCCTGAAATAAGAACCAGTTTTAAAGTGATAAACCATTGTTCTATGCAATGGTTATCAGAAAATATAACCTTGAAGTAACAAGTGCATGTCGTATTGCGATGCAATACAGGAGTCCCCCACCGGATAACAAAAAATCCTTTCTTATAATATATCTCCTACTTACTAGATCTATAACTGTATACAAAATTTGAAGTTGCTAGCACATTAGGTTTTGGACAAAATGTCCCAAACAAAAATATAAGGGTAAAAACAACCAAGGCCAATAACTCCAAAAGTGGGCGGAGAAGAATGATTCTTGTACATGCCACTTGTCCTCAATGATATCTATAAGTGTACCAAGTTTGAAGTTGCTAGCACTGATGGCTCAGGAGATATGGTCCGGACAAAAATGTAAGGATAAAAAACAACAACGGACAATAACTAAAAAAGTGGATGTGGCAGAGTAACAGTTCTTGTGCATTACACTTGTTCTCAATGAGATCTACCAGTGTGCAAAGTTTGAAGTTGCTAGGGCTTATGGTTTAGGAGATAAGTTCGGGACAAAAATGTAAGGATAGAAACAACAAGAGCCGTCAGAGACGGACAATGCTCCCCGAATAAGGCATTGTCACAATAAATATATGCCATGCAGAGCTAATATAAAGCTAACAAATGTTAAGCCCCCTTTTTGCATGACATATTTTGTATACGCAAATTTTAAATAGTTTATTGTCAAGGGCATCTGATTTGCTACTCAAATATGAAATTTCATCAAATTCTGACCATTAGACTAGGAGAAATTAGAGAAAAACTGTATTTAACCTTAAGTCCCCTTTTCCCATGACGAGGCCTCAAATCCAAAAACCAGGAAAAGTACATCAGCATTTTGTCATAGGGAGTTCACATGGTAAGTTTCATTTGATTTGGCCCAAGGGTTATGGAGAAATCGCTTCGGACGGACGGACGGACAGACGGAATGACGGACGGACGGACAGACAAAGCGGCGACTATATGCTCTCCCTTAGGGGAGCATAACAAAGGGCAATAACTCAAAAAGTGGACATGACAGAGTGACAGTTCTTGTACATGACACTTGTCCTCAATGATATCTATAAGTGTAGCAAGTTTGAAGTTGCTAGCACTTATGGTTTAGAAGATATGTTCCGGACAAAAATGTAAAGGTAAAAACAACAAAGGTCAATAACTCAAAAAGTGGGTGTGGCAGAGTAACAGTTCTTGTACATGACACTTGTCCTCAATGAGATCTATAAGTGTACAAAGTTTGAAGTTGCTAGCACTTATAGTTTAGGAGATATGATCCGGACAAGAATGTAAGACTAAAAACAACAAAGGGCAATAACTCAAAAAGTGGACATGGCAGAGTAATAGCTCTTGTACATGACACTTGTCCTCGATAAGATCTATCAGTGTACAAAGTTTGAAGTTGCTAGCACTTATGGTTTAGGAGACATGTTCCGGACAAAAATGTAAGGGTAAAAACAACAAAGGGCAATAACTCAAAAAGTGGGCGTGGCAGAATAACAGTTTTTCAACATGACACTTGTCCTCAAAAAAATCTATAAGTGTACCAAGTTCGATGTTGCTAGCACTTATATTTTAGGAGATATGATCCGGACAAGAATGTAAGGCTTAAAACAAAAAAGGGCAATAACTAAAAAAGTGGGCGTGGCAGAGTTATGGTTCTTCAACATGACACTTCTCCTCAATGAGATCTATAAGTGTACAAAGTTTGAAGTTGCTAGCACACATATTTAGGAGATATGTTCCGGACAAGAATGTAAGGGTAAAAACAACAAAGGGCAATAACTCAAAAAGTGGGCATGGCAGAGTTATGGTTCTTGTACATGACACTTCTCCTCAATGAGATTAATAAGTGTACAAAGTTTGAAGTTGCTAGCACACATAGTTTAGGAGATACGTTCCGGACAAGAATGTAAGAGTAAAAACAACAAAGGGCAATAACTCAAAAAGTGGGCGTGGCAGAGTAACGGTTCTTGAACATGACACTTCTCCTCAATGAGATCTATAAGTGTACTAAGTTTGAAGTTGCTAGCACATATGGTTTAGAAGATATAGCCCGGACAAAAGTGTGACGGACAGACGGACAGACGGACGGACGGACGGACAGACAGACGGAATCGAGCAAACCTATAGTCCCCCAACCGGTAACCGGTGGGGGACTAATAATTTAAAATTCCTGAAAAGCTCATCAGTGGTCAGTGATTAGATACAAATATTGATGATGAAGATACTATTTTAAGCAAACAAAATTCTAACATTTGCATTGGTTGAAACTCCAGAAACCTATACAAATATACATTATCAGGCTGGTGACACTTGGTTCATGATTACTTTACCTTATCATTTATGAACACTTCCATGTAAGAGAAAGGCTTGACATAATCTAAAATGTAGATGAATAATTTGAAGTTTCTGACAGAAAATTTGCGTAGAATTACTTTTTGCCTTTTTGTCCACATTATAACTGACCTTTTTACATCTTCTATCTCTGCTATAAAGACCACTGTAAAACAGTCCCTAGTTTTACTATTGATGAGTTAGCACAAAAATACGAGTGTATTTTCATATCGTCGTTGTAAATGCAAAACCTCTTATCTGGGTTTTGGAAAATTTTAAAGGGAGGGAAAAAAGTGGAATAACTAATCGTGGAATAGCTAATCCCAAACTGAAATGTTTTACTTGTATTTGGACATGTTGTTCACAAATAATGTGTCATTTATACTGATCAGTAAAAATTACCAAAACCTGCAAGAATTGTCAAAACTGGGTACGCAAGTTTGTACTTTGAAAATGGCAGGAATCGACATACGAGGTTTTGCATCTACACCGACGATATACACATACAATAGTCTGGCCCTCAATAGTCTAATAACCCACCTTTTGACTTCCTCTGCGGACTCAGCTATAAAGAAGCCCTGTGTAGCAGTCTCCAGTTTAACCTTTGAGGAGTTGTAACAAAACTAGTGTAAATGGGCGCTAAATTGTCAACATAATAGTCTAATAACCCACCTTTTGACTTCCTCTGCGGACTCAGCTATAAAGAAGCCCTGTGTAGCAGTCTCTAGTTTAACCTTGGAACCAGGGTTGATGGCCAGGGTACTCTCCTTCCCTTCCTCAGATCGGACCTCTATTGCTAACAACAGTAACTTTAACTTGGCAAAACATAGTCTGAAATCATAGAGGTGATGGTATCAAATTTTGAAAGATCACAAAAGTTTAAAATAGTCTTGAGAATACAATATAGTTTGGAAAAAAGATGTTACTAGTCACCATAATTATGATGACCAGTTTTCATCAGTTTTGTCTCTTACATACCATCAATCCCTGGCTAACCTTTCCCAAACAGCTAAATTGTGGACAGATCCAATTAGAATGGAGCTGCAGACGAGAAAAGTGGTATTACTTTGTGAAAACTGTAAATCATAGCATGGAAAATATTGAGGCTAAAGGAGATAATGCTGCTTATCAGCATTTTATTCTTTTGCCTCAATGTTTTCCCAAACTTTACCTACTAGGGACTTTAAAACCAGGTCTAGTTTGAGAAAGGGTAAAGGAACTAGGAAAACAGATCATGAATGTTAACTCTGTATATCCTAATTACAGCTAGTTTTCATTATATTATCTCCCTTATTACAACTACTTTACGAAACAAGATGTGTTTGTGAAACACAAATGCCCCTGAAATGGCCAATGTTAATTTTTTGGACAGCCATACCGACACGAGTAAAACAATATGCTACCGATCTTTTGAAACATGGGCATAAAAAGGTTTCTTTGTCAACTTACTTCAGTTGCTAGATTTTGCACAACGAATGGTTAAAAAACTTTGTACATATTTCAATGACTGCTTTTCAGTTATATTAATTTTCTGCTACAACAATTAGAAAAAAAATATTCATTCACTGAACAAATGAAAACTATTGTAAACTACAAAATTCAGTATTACTACAAGCTCAAAAAATATGTGTTATCACATCATACTATAATTTGAGCAACGTTTGTCTGTTTGTCTGTTTGTCTGTTTGTCTGTTTGTCTGTTTGTTCCCCTACTCCTCCCAGGTCCTTGGGCCGATCTTCACCAAACTTGGAGGGAAGGTGGAGGGCGGCCCCGGATATTAGCTTGAGGGGTTCATTTTTTGAAAGGTCAAGGTCATCGAGGTCAAAGGTCAAATGTATTGTTTTTACGGGTTACGGGACGGGATTGCTTAGTTACGGGACGGGATTGCTTACGGGTTACGGGACGGGATTAGGTGGAGTGCAGCCCCGGATAGGTCAAGGTCATCGAGGTCAAAGGTCAGCCCCGGATAGGTCAAGGTCATCGAGGTCAAAGGTCAAATTTCGAGACGGGTAAAATTGCTAGTACAAATAATGAGAGCATGGGGAAAAGCTAGTTCAAGTTTTCATCATTTCTTTCTTCCTTTCTCTCAATGTTATACCTGTATAGAGAGGCATACCCAGGTATTGTTTGGGAAAGAGTTAACATGTATATGTCAGAGAAACTTCTAAGATTCTAGACTTTTTCCTCAATTTGACATCTGGCAAGCAAACCTACCTTGCTGACAGCCAGAAATTCAATATATTTATATCAATGTTACAAGTCTCAAGATAAGAGGAAAAAAATTCAGTTAGCAGACAATACTTCTAAGTATCAGTGCAAAAACAGTAGAGTTTGGATCTGGAAATGGTCCCTCTGATCACATGAGACCATGGTGGATCAAGATTAGCTTGAATCCGAGAAAAATGTCTGATCAGCATCCATGCTATTTTCCAAAGTTTCTAAAGGTAATAAAGAAGCTACTACACAACATCAAGGATCTTGATCAGACTGTGCATATGCACAGACTGATCTGGTTCTATGTTGGCCTCGAATCTCATATGAGCCCATTTTCCAGATCTCGGCTAAATTGTAATTCATACAAAACTCTTTTCTCTGCTAAATTTTCTTTAATGAAAGCTCAATGCTTGCTTGTCCAAACAATATCTTGCTTTTCACAACACTGAAAGACACGTTTATAAATTTTGTACAATATTACAGATATTAAAAGAAGATAATACTGATGATGTTCTCCCTTTTCCTAAACTGAACATTTTCTATCTTATCTAAGCAACACTTAATTCAATTCACTTTTAATTAGAAGAAGTCTGCAATATGTCTTTTGAACTGGGACTGGTTCACATTTTAGCATTCTAGGAAAGAATTAGAGAATGAGTCATATGATAATCTAAGAGAAAGAGGGAAAGTGTCAGCTTCTGATCCAGAACAAAATTGATTATGTCAGACACAGAAAAAAATCTTCAGAAACAAAAATGCCAAGAGTAAAAAAATCTCGATAATCCATTAACATTGTGGCAGGAACACTAGCAGCAAAATAAAACACCAGACTTGTACAAGCGCGGATCCAGGTATTTTTCCGTGGGGGGTCAAACAATCTTTAACCTCTTTTTTCACCAAATTTCAGGGGGGGGGGGGGGCCTCCTGACACCCAGATCCCCTCCCCCACCCCCACCGGATCTGCATGCAGATACATTTCATACCATGAAGGACTAAATATAACAATGGATTGTCGTGGCATACAGGGACGAATTACGCAGCTTATTTGGGGCATAACCAGTATTCTTTTTGATAACCCCTTTTTCGACAAATTCCAGGGGGGGGGGGGTCATGACCCCCTGACCCCCCCCCCCCCCCTCTGGATCCGAGCATGTTGTCTAAAATAAAAGTAAAAGCAGCTGAGGACAATATTATTAATCATAAATAATTCAGTCATTATTTAAAAGTAGGGTGAAATTACCTATTCATTGAGGTAATCAAAGAATACAGATTTTTTTCCTTTTCCTTAATGTTTTAGAAGACTGAAATTATTTTCCTGAATCCTTTTCCAAACATAATGTCCGCAAACCAAAGTTAAAACCCAAACAATAATATTATTTAAGGCAAATGACAAATGCAGATATCAGAATTTTC
Organism: Fragum sueziense; assembly: GCA_963680895.1. NCBI lineage: Eukaryota > Metazoa > Mollusca > Bivalvia > Cardiida > Cardiidae > Fragum > Fragum sueziense. The sequence goes on from OY804592.1 coordinate 23,165,610, forward strand.
TTTCTTGTCTCAATTTTTTCCAAGGATTTCTTTATTGAAAACATAACAAGAGTTGTCCACGGACAACATAGCTCCCCTATAGATATGAGCGCTTGTCTGAAAAGAAAAGAAATCCAAGATCAAAGGTCAAGGTCACCAGCTAAAATGTCATGACCTCAAGGTCAAGGTCACGACCTGAGGTATCCATGTGTGAAATATCACTATCTCTATCTATAATAGTGCATGAGATATAGGCCAGGTTAAAGTTTTTTAAAAGTAGGTCAAACTAGAAGGTCCCTAGGTTAAAGTCCAAAATGAAAGGCCTTGGCAGGAAGTATCCATGTGTGGAATATCAAGGCTGTATCTCTAATAATGCCTGAGATATAGACCAGGTTAAAGTTTTTCAAGTGAAGACACGACTGTGACGCAAGGCAAAGCTACATTGACACTCAGGGCTGTGACATTAGCTCCACAGACATAATGTCCCGGCTCACTTAAAATCAGCAATAGTTTGAGAAAAAGAAAATGTTTTCAGGATCATTTTCTCTAGGCAATCAAATCCTGATAATTATTTCAGCAAGGGTTAAGTTTATGGCATTAACAGGTAACACCTACATCCTAACATACTATTTTGTGTGGATGGAGGGCCTGATTAGTTTTACAGGCTTTCATTTTACAAACCACTTGTTATTGTATTTCATCTACTGATGAAATCTCATTTCTTACTCTCTAATCTGAAAACCCTTTCTCAAGCAAGATCTGACTTTGATGTCCCTAACTTAGAGGTCTTAGGAAAGAATTGGGACAAAGGAAGACGAGCACTTCATGGTCATGTGAGCTAAAAATGCTGATAACTAGCTTTGTATCCTTTTCCGTCATTATTTCAATGATATTGTATAATGATTATCCTCGACTTATTATTCCTACTTACTCTGCGGCTTCAGGGAATGTGAGACCATTGAATGAACTAGACAGAAACTCTGTGTACATCTCCATAGCTGTACCCCTCATATAGTCATTCTGCCATTGTTGCATCTCCGCAGACTGAAATATAAATTTATGTTAGTTCTTATTAAGGTAGAATACCCGTAATGTGGCCATTTTGAGATTCATAAAACATCAGATTTTTTGTGCGGCGTCGTTAGGTATACGAACCTATACAAGTGCGGTCGAAATCAAAACATTTGGCAGCAGAAAGTTCCACTGCCCAAATAATTCCGATGTCGCGTGAATCTCATTAGGGGTCGATTACCTTAAAAAGAATTCTACCAACATTCATCACCTGAGTAACAAATAAACAACATTTATTGACCTCAGCCAGCAGTACCAACTTCATAAGCTAATATAGATGCAACCAATCAAGGGCCCGTAATATCAACAAGGGCCCATAATATCATCAATGTAATGACTATGTTAGATAGGAAAATCATAATGTTCAGTGATTTTTTTGTACTATCCTTGATAATATGAACCCCAGAATTTTGTAATTCATTCAACAGTAAATAATTTAAACCTCTTAAGGCAATAATCACCATTGTCTTTGAACATATTTTGACATCATTGCTAAATAAACTTAATTAATTTGAATTAACAACAAGATGTGTTTGTGAACCATGAATGCCCCCGAAATAGCCATTTTTCTAAAATGTTTAAAAGTTTGAAAGTGTGAAGGTTTGATAAGGGTTAACAGATGACCTTGAGGAAGGTCATATTGCATGGAACAGATAGATATCATTGAAAGAAAGTTACACACCAAATTTGAGCCTTGTATTAAAATACTTTTGGGGAAAAGGCAAAATGTTAAGTTTTCGGACATACAGACAGACAGACAGACGGACAGACAGACACAAGTAAAACAATATGCCCACGATCTCTCGATATGGGGGCATAAAAATACAAGAAATTTCAAGCAACAAACATTTTGTCGTAATATGATTTTGATTTCTTCTTTGAGTAATAATGCTCATTTACAAAATGCACATGTAAATGAAAAGATTAATTATTCCCTATGAAAGGCTAAACATATAAAGGACACAAAACAAAATATTGGATAGGTGCATTTCATTATCTTTCACTGATGGATCCAAAAGCATGTGAGAGTTATTAAATGTCTGGCATGGTCGGAAACAGTAATATGATTATTGAATATTTGATTGAATGTAGCACTAACACCCTCTTACATTTGGTATGCTGGTATATTAAAAAGCTCATAATTCCCATTTTATTACATAATATTTATGCAAAACAGATGTGCTGACTTCAGATGATTCTTTTCCTAAATTACTAAGCTGGTAACCAAAAAATATTCTCCTTTTCTCTAAATGCTTTACAAAACTCTCCAGAATAACAAATGTATTGGCTTATCAGAAAATGCACTTTCTATGACATTTCAACTCTTCAAAAATTAATGGCTCATCAAAAATTCATTTGAAACCCAGCAATAATGATTTAAATTTGCCTATCCCATATTAAAATGGCAGGCTAATAATACCAGCTCAAATAACTAATTATAAGCTCTGAAATTGACTTTGGGATTTTCCCAGCTGAGCTTAAAATTACAAAATATTGTTTGATGAAAGAGTTCATATTCAATAAATGTCACCTGACCCAAGGTAATCTGTCAATTATTGCAAATGAACATCCTTAACCCATTCCCAAACAATGCCAATAGAAAAGCCTTTAGAAAGCACTGTGGAAAAAAAAAAGATGCTGATTACCAAGATTTCGCCTTTGTTCTCAATGCTTTCATTGCTATGATGTTAAAATGTCACGATTTATGTAACATTAAATTTGGCTTATGAAAGAACTTTGAAAACCAACCGTCTTTTCTTGTTTAAGAAATAGTTGATATTTTTTTCTACCATAAATTACCAGACTGCTTAATTTAGAAAACATCATGTGAAATGAAGAAATTGCTTGTGACAAGCAATTTATTCATTTCTCATAATGTTTTCTACTCAGTTCAAAAATGTAAAATTTCATTCTTTTTTTTAAATTGTCATCTGCAACATCTTTTAATTTTTACCAGTTTAAAACTTTACTGTCTGGTAATGGGTTAAGAACATGTTTAACCCTTTCCCAAACATGACCTGGTTTTGACGTCCCAAATAGAAATTGCTTGGGAAAACATTGAGACGAAAGAAGAAACTGCTGATGACCAGCAGTTTCTCCTTTTGCCTCAATATTTTCTGTGCTATATTATACACAAATCTGATCTTGAACAACATCTATTTTGTTGTTTTCAGCAACTTTATTATAGGAAAAGTCCAAATTTTAGCCGTTTGGGAAAGGGTAAATGAACTTTCTGCCCTGCATTACAGAATTTCCAACATGTCACAAGAGAAAATAGATCCTGATAGGAATGTTTTGCATCCATGTAATGTCAACATTAAATGCAGGATAGCCTTCTCTTGTCACCATCAATTACATCAGAATCAACATCTTGTTTGTGAACAGACAATAAATGTTACTATGCAGTAATTCTCTTTTCTACATGGAATTCTTTTCACATGAGATTAGATGTAGAACAAGGTCAAACTCTCACAAAATACAACCGTTACACTGCTTATGGAAAACAACAAAGGGCAACAAGAGCTTCACAGAGCGGCGCATGTACGCCCGAGAGGGGCTTGTCAGTAAAATTGGCCATTTTTTCGATTCAAGGGCAGATAATTAAAACATGAAAAGTTATCAAAATTTTGTTTGCACAATAAAACACCAGAGATTCATTGTGGCTAGTTTGATTAAATTCTGGTTGAAACTGTAGAAGTTGCACACAGAAGAAAATGGACATTTTTGAGAAAATGGGCATTTTTTCTTAAATTCAAGGGCAGATAATTCAAGAACGAAAACAGTTATCTAAATTCCGTAAGCGGTATGCACAACTAGACACCATGGAGATTCATTGTGGCAAGTTTGATCAAATTCTGATCAAAACTGTAGGAGGAGTTGCGCACACAAGAAAATGGGCATTTTTTTTTATTCAAGGGCAGATAATTCAAGAACGAAAAGAGTTAATTAAATTCCGTAAGCGGGATGCACAACTAGACACCATTGAGATTCATTGTGGCAAGTTTGATTGAATTCCGCCTGGACCCCATGGGTGATCCCATAATATGTCCCATCTTCGACAGGCATATAAAAAAGGCATTTTGGCATTTGAGTCCACAACAGCATAAATGTTTTCCAAATTCTTTTTCTTTTGGGGTCTCAAAAACTGTCAATATGAGGACATGGGTAAAATAATTTTGACTAAATACAGTATACTGTATGTTAATTGGTGACTTAAATTTCAGTAGTAAGTGCACCTAACTATGCATTCCTGGCACACCAGTTCAATCTTTTTTTAACATCCAATCTAAGCAAACCTGAAAGTTTGACCATTGAATATTGTGTTACTGAATGACTGTCTTCATGTTAACCCTTTCCGAAGCGACAAAATTTTAGGGTGGTCCAAATTCAAAGTTGCTGCAGACAACAAAATAGTTATGGATAAACACAGGATTTGTGTATATTTTAGCACAGAAAATATTGAGACAAAAGGAGAAACTGCTGGTTATCAGCAGTTTCTTCTTTTGTCTAAAAGTTTTCCCAAGCCTTTTATATAAGGGACGTCAAAACTGGGTCTTGTTTGGGGAAGGGTTAAGAATCAATTTGGCCTTGAGCAAAGTGGGCTGAAGCGAAAACTAATATCTGGCAAAACTCAGGAAATATGGCAAAAATAATGATACAAAAAAATTGTGGATGAAAAGAAGGTTCTTTTTATAGCATGTACAAAATTTGACAATAGAGATGGCTTATAAAATTGTCCAAAATCATTCTATATACCATAGTGGAAAATAATAAACAGAATGAAGTGATGAAACTGTCTATGAATCAAAATAAAATTCAAATTTGAATAATTGAGGTGTATGTCAATTTAACCCTTTCCCAAACAAGATCCCATTTTGATGTCCCTATCACATATAGAGCTTTGATATAAATATAAATACTTATAATAAGCATCTTCTCCTGTTTTTCTTGTACTGCATATAATATGAACAAATCAAACCTTTATCAAAATCCACTAACTTATCTGCAGCAGCTATCTAATTGGATGGCCCTAAAATATTTGGGACAGGTTTAATATTAAAGCACTTATTCAATCAAAACTTGTGATAGCAACAAGCAGCAGAAAATACTTAGAATGTATACCAAAAGTTAGTATATTTGATACAAAATACAAATCGGTTGAAAGCTTAAATATGAGAATGGGATGTGTTTTGAATATTTATTGTGGCACATCAAGATAGGGGAAATCATGCTGAAACTTTTGGAAAGGTAAGTCTTCTACCTGGATCAGTATTCTAAATTCTATATTCTTATCTATATTACATAACAAACAATCTGATTGGTTGAGACAATTTGGTCTTAGCCAAACAGATTAGTTGCTTGGTAATTTCTGAATTGGACTGTAGGACTTTAAATTAGACAAGACAGTAAATTTTTTTTATCAACAATGGCTAACTAAATAGTTCAAGCCTTTTTTTTCTGATCAAGCATTAATTTTGTTATCATGTGAATTGTCAAAATCTTGTGACTTTTCTTGCACCAAGCCATATTTTTGCCCAATAAAATGTAAGACAAAGACATCTACATGCAAATTTGTGTGAAGGCTGATAAGCTAACACTATATGCAGTGAATGCTTTTTCAAAGGTGTTTCATTGAATTCAAAATTAGCACCTGTCCTTCCCAATCTTCCTGTAATTGTGTAATTATTTCATAGACCATAATTATATAAATTCATGCATATCGATGTTACCTATCTTTAATTTCTCAAAAGCAATTTTTTAAACCAGTCTAACTTTTTAGGTGTTGCAGATGAAAAAGCATAGACTAAGCTTATGTCCTAGCCAATAAAGTCCTAGTCAAGTTATTTTGTGCTAGTAATTTGAAATCCGAGATTTTTCACTAGAGAGAAAGGCAGGCATAAGGTTAACAAGTGGAGATTAAGCTTGGGGACAAACAGCAGCTGATCTTGACTATAAAGCCAGGTTTCAGATCTACTTAGCATACCGTAAACAATGATTAGGAAATTATAGAAATACACATGACAGACAGGTTTTGGAGACAATATGGTTATCCCTTTCCCAAACGACAAAAGGAGAAACTGCTGGTTATCAGCAGTTTCTTCTTTTGTTTAAATGTTTTCTCAAGTCTTTTCTATTGGGGACATCAAAACCAGGTCTTGTTTGGGAATGGGTTAACTTAATTTGCAGCAATCAGTTTGGTTAACACGGGAACAAACCATTACGGACGGTAAGACAGTTTTAAACAGTAGACAACGTGTCCTTCCAAATCTGACCTTGGAATGAAACCAAAATTGAGCTTACAAGTTTTATTATGAGGGCATGGCTTATCAAAATTGCAAACATAATCACAAGACGACTCCAGTTTCAGTTTTGTTATAATGGGGAGTCATTAATAAAATTAAGACAAATATAATACTACCAAAATAGACTTACAGGTTTGTAAGATCTCATGGTAAACAGGTTAGCCATCAGTGTAGAGAACCCTGGAGCCAGACAGCTCTGTGCTATAAAACTAACTTCAGTTCTGCTATACACATATTAGGCAATAAGTCATTCAAAATCAGGGATTAAAGAAATACAAAACTTACAGGTTTGTAAGATCTCATGGTAAACAGGTTAGCCATCAGTGTAGAGAATCCCGGAGCTAGACAGCTTTGTGCTATAAAACCTAACTTCAGTTCTGCTATACAAACAGCATCGTCCCCTCGCTTCCAGTCCCAACTGGGAATGTTCAAAAGGTATGCCTGGAAGAAAAATAAACCTTTACTTTACTTCAGTACTTTTGCATGCAACAATGCATTATTTTGGTTTCTGCAGGTTGTGTAGAGTAAGATCAGCCTGCACTTTTGTGCAGGCTGATCTTTGTCTACAAAACCTGTTTATAAAGAGACCTATAAAACCTAACTTCAGTTCTGCGATACACACATTATCGTCCCCTCGCTTCCAGTCCCAACTGGGAATGTTCAAAAGGTATGCCTGAAAAGGAAATTCTGCTATGAAAGTTGTTATGGGTCTTTATGAAAGCAGTTTTCACAGACAATTTTCACTGACTTTACCCAAAGATCATAGAGCTTCAAATCAGCTGTTAAAACTTGGCACCTATGGCTAGCCATGGTTCATAAGTTTTGACTCTTTTATGTGCCTGGGTGAAAAGGAGCAATGAGGATTAACCTTTTTGCTAAAAAAATCCCATGTCACAAGAGGGATTTGAACCCAGGACTCTTTGGTCTCGAAGCCCTCTTTCTACCACATGACCATGACGCTCCACATTTGCTATGGTAGAAAATTTACTTACAAAGTATGCTGGGACTAAACTACATATTTGCCATAATTATGCTCTCCTTAACTTTCCAGAAACTGAAACTAAGCTAAACATACATTAGCAAAGATGATATCTATTTGTTATAATGCACACATAGCCATATGGTACAATTTGCACATAATCAATGAAATGCTAACCTAACTATGATATTGTATTAGTGGTATAATAACTTTGACAGCATGATATAACAGAGGGTTTTGTCACAATATTTTGTTTGGGTTAGGCTTACCTTATTGTGATACTGTAGTAACTGTACAATAACTTTGATATCAGCATGGTAATTTTTGATAGAGATGACTTGTATACATAAAGTTGGAGGCATGCTTACCTTATTGTGGTACTGTAGTAACTGTACAATAACTTTAATGTCAGCATGGTAGTTTTTGATTGAGATGACTCTCATGATGTTGGAAACATGCTTACCTTATTGTGGTACTGTAGTAACTGTACAATAACTTTTATATCAGCATGGTAGTTTTTGATGGAGATGACTCGCATGATGTTGGAGACATGCTTACCTTATTGTGGTACTGTAGTAATTGTACAATAACTTTTATATCAGCATGATAGTTTTTGATGGAGATGACTCTCATGATGTTGGAGGCATGCTTACCTTATTGTGGTACTGTAGTAACTGTACAATAACTTTTATATCAGCATGGTAGTTTTTGATAGAGATGACTCGCATGATGTTGGAGGCATGCTTACCTTATTGTGGTACTGTAGTAACTGTACAATAACTTTTATATCAGCATGGTAGTTTTTGATAGAGATGACTCGCATGATGTTGGAGACATGCTTACCTTATTGTGGTACTGTAGTAACTGTACAATAACTTTTATATCAGCATGGTAGTTTTTGATAGAGATGACTCGCATGATGTTGGAGACATGCTTACCTTATTGTGGTACTGTAGTAACTGTACAATAACTTTTATATCAGCATGGTAGTTTTTGATAGAGATGACTCGCATGATGTTGGAGGCATGCTTACCTTATTGTGATACTGTAGTAACTGTACAATAACTTTTATATCAGCATGGTAGTTTTTGATAGAGATGACTCGCATGATGTTGGAGGCATGCTTACCTTATTGTGGTACTGTAGTAACTGTACAATAACTTTTATATCAGCATGGTAGTTTTTGATAGAGATGACTCGCATGATGTTGGAGGCATCTTCCTGATCTGGGTCTTCACAATATTTGTTGGCTAGCACCAGACACGCATGGGCATCTTTTATCTGAAAGATGAAACGAAGTTATATAAGCAAGGATGATCTGGAAAAGGGACCATTATGTTATTCGAGACAATATGTGTCAATTTGTTACAAGTCAGTAAAAGCTGCAACAAATGATATCGTAAGTAAAAATTCAAATTCTTAAATTCTTTTTTTTTCTCAAATCTACAGCAAAATAATAAACAACACCATTAGACCCTGACAACAACATTGTTATCTTTATGCAAGAAAAAATGTTCATGGAAAATCATACAAAGCAATCTATCTGTCTGATTTGATATGGTAATATGAATTATATTGATTTTGTTGACAATTCACCATTTTGCAATCATTTATCTATGGAAGATAACATTTTGCATGGAATAAACTGCATAATTCATACAGCCTATCACAGCCATGATCAAAATTCAATATATTGTCGCTTTTTAACAAAAACTTTGTAACTGCAGCTTATTTCAAGCTGCAGTTACAAGGTTTTTGTTGAAAAGTGATAATTATCTGACATTTTCCTTATTACAGAGTTTTACACTAGACAATAAATTCTGTTGACATTTTCTCGAACAAGGCCTGGGGACGTATTCACAAACATTTCTAAATCAACTAGAGTCTAAAGCAAAATCACATTACAAGATATTTGATTGGACGAGACATATGTCACAGCCAATCGGATTAATTGTTATGTGATTTTAAAGGTACTCTTTGATTTAGACTAGTTTTAAGAACCCTAATAGAAAAATCTGATGAAAACATACATATTTTCTAATTCTGATATTATTTATTTTGTTGTCTTATGCAACTTTATTCAAATTGGACTATCCTCCAATATTTTCAATTGGGAAAGGTTTAAAATCCATTTCACATATCATTAGTCAAAGGACCAGTAATGTAACTTCCATATCACATTTGAATAATTTATAACAACACATCATTAGAAATGTCTAAAAGCTACAAAAAAAAATTTTTGTTCAGCCGATTTTATATGATATATAAGAAATTGCAGCATCTCTATAATGGATTTACCCATTACCCCCCGGTCCCACTGAGCCCGATTTAATCCCGATTTCAAAAAAATCAAAATCGGCACGAAATCGGCGTACTTCGGGAGAGTCGTAGTACATTCTGATTAAAATCGGCACCAATTCGGGATCAAAAATAAGTCGGGACAAAAATTTCAACATGCGCAAATTTTTCTCCCGATTTCAAAAATCGGGGCCAAGTCGGCGCATCTTGGTGCACGTCGTATTAAATCGGCGTGCTTCGTAGTAGGTAAATCGGCGTTATTCGGCGACTATATCGTACTTATTCGGGATACACATCTCGGCGATGAACACCGAACAACGCCGATGTACTACGAGCAAATTCCGATAAACGCCGATGAACTACGACGAGTTACACGAATCGTACCCGAGGTACACCGATATACAGCGAATAACTACGGGCTACTAGGATTTAATCCCGAAGTACTACGAGGTACCCCGAATTCCGGAAAGTATAAAAAGGTGAATCAACTTTGAAAACATATGGTTAAATTTTATCAACTATTATGACGTAATTTCGGACAAATGATAGTATTTAGCCGTTTTGGTTCTAAAACCCCGCAACTGCAGCTTGAGTCTGTTTTTGGCATAAACTTAATTGCTAAATTCATTCAGTTCTAAACCTTTAAAGGGACATTTCATGCCAATTTCAATTTTTTAAAGTATGTCTTGATGCCAAGATTGGTTATTCTAATGAGTATAAATACTATTGTTTTTTTTAAGTTATTGCCAATAAGCGAGAAACACGCATTTAAAGTTGAGACATAATCGATAAATTGCATATAAATCCGAACTGTTGTCCACAACAATTTGTTCAATTTTAACCCAAAAATATAAATTTCTTGTAAACGGCGCAATATTTTGGCTTGAAATTTTCAGAATTTTCATAAGGAAATATGTTCTTTCAGATAAAATAAAAGTAAAATTTATGACAAAAAATTCTGAAATGTCACTTTCAACAAAAGTATTCGATGCACTGTGACCATAAAAGCGGACGCTTGAATAAAGAAACAACTGCCAGTTACTACAGAATTGATATACCTGATGAGTCATTGGTCAACCAACCTGATCCTGATAAGGAGGGCACCATCATTAAGAAAAAGAAACCATTCAAACATATTGATCTGACAGAAGATGACTTGATTGTAGGTTAACATAGGTTTTGCGAACAATATATCGAAAAAATTATTAAGGCTAATTGATTATGAAAATGGAGGTTATTAGCATTTGCTTCTTTTGTCTTAACATTTTCTCATATATTTTCTGATAAGGACATACAAACAAGGTCTGGTTTGTGAAATGCTTAAGCCACTTTCGATAGTATCCATTTATTTCGCATCAACAGCGACCCTAAAAAATCACCACCATCTAGCCATACGAAATGCATCAAATTACACAAACTTGTAAATACACTTCAATTAAGTTGATTCACCGTGTGGGATTTCAAGATTATACTTCAAGAAGAAAATAATTTACAAAAATTATTTTACTCTATATTCATATGCAAGGGAGGTAATTTTGAACATTTTTGTCAAATATTTCCGTAAGTATACATTAATTCAAAATTCTACACCGTTCAAAATGCTTATGTTTGTATCTAGAATGGAAATGTAACACAGTTTAGGAGTTACTGGCATTTTTCAAATTTTGTATCTGGGTCTTTGGAGCTTTTGAGGGGTTGTATACATTTATGCCACTGACGATACTTTTGACTGTTTTGCAGCCTATAGGGCATCTATCTATATTTTCCTGGCTTTCTCATACTATTAACAATGTATAAACTCTATCCAATACACCCGTAAACTCACCAGTACTACACTTGGATCTGAATTGTCAATGGGGGTCAATTTTATCAAGTAAACCGTGACGTAATTTCGGACAAACAACAGTTATTTTAATGTCGCTTTCTGTTGTTGGCTTGTGGCTACTCTAATAAACAAATTCCAAACTAATTTTTCTGTTGAATTAATCATAATTTTTATACCAAGTTACGAAATCGGGGCAAAATCGCGACGAAAATGTTCAAAAGTCGTAGTAGATCGGATCTGTCGGCGTATGTCGCAGTAACTCTGTATGCTTTGCAGTGCATCTTAGTTAGAAATCGGGACAGTCGGTCTAGTTCGTACTGTTTCGTAGTAACTCAGCTCCTAATCTCGGGGTACTTCGGAACAAAATCGGAACAAACTCGTAGTTAGTCGTATTGCATCGCAGCATATCGCTGTACATCGGGAACTTACCGCTTAAGATGGGATGAGCGGAGAAAATCGGCTCAAATTCGAAGTAAATCGCAGACAATGTGCCCTCCCGAAGCACTACGACTATTTTGGAAATCGGGCTCAGTGGGACCGGGGGGTTACCAAACAACAAGTTCTTCTTTTCTAAGATCTTTAGCCATTTCAAATAAAAAAAAAAAGATTTAAATCTAAGAATTTAGGGAATAGGTTAGAAAATATTCAAAGAAAAATAGAAAATTATTTTGATAAAAATAGCAATTTATTCTTAAGCCCCCATGTTGCATTAAAAAGCCTTTTCCTGGTAAGGATGTCGTAACACCATTGTCAGATCCAGAGGGGGTTTGAGGGTGTGTGTGTCCAACAAACCCCCCTCTGTAGCCAGATTACTTCATTTTCATGCAGAAATTCAGTCACAATTGTGTAATACTAGGAAAACGAACACCCTATTGGTATATTCGAACCCCCCCTCACAGAAATCCTGGATCCGTTGCTGTAACACTGTACTCTAAGGGAAAGGAATGAAAAGCAAAATATTATGAATACTATTTATTGAGACAGGAAATGCCATGGCATTTGATTGCCAGGTTTAATTATCATCCATAAATACTGAGCATTGAAATGCCGAAATACTTCCATGGTCTCTTAATCTGATAGTCTGAACCAAGACATGCTGCATCCAAATTTGTAAACATGCCAAATTGTAGATTAACTACAAACATTCCTTGTTTTTGACTAAAAAAAAATTTCTATATCATAAAGTAGTGAATGGAGTTTTACATCCCACTCAACAGCTTATGTCATATCCAAGACAGGACCTCCAATTTAAGTCTCATCGGAAACACTAAAGTGGAAGGGGATCAAACATACCACCCCTGTGTTACATGTTCAGCGCATTACCACTGCACCAAATCCTCCCCTCCTATATCAGAAAGCTTTGGATAATCTTTGCTTGCATCCTGAAAGGGGAAGCTGACTCCAGCATAGTCCCGCTTCTAGATACTGGGGCTATAACCATGGATTGTTTGGGTAAGAATCACAGTAGATGGTGGCACAAAAATCTTACTCTGGTCATTGGCATCCATGGCTGTACCTTTGCTTATATGGCAAGCTCACCCCAGCATATCTTACCACATGTGTTTTGGGAATATAACTAGAAAAAGACACTAGAGAGTGGCGGGGGTGGGGGTGGGGGGGGGGGGGCACACAGATCTCATCTTTATCCTCTCAATGTCATTCAGGCTTCCATGACAGTCCCCTTAGAGGACAGGCAGTCTTCAGCATACTAAACCAGAAAACGATTCAGATACTAAAGAGTGGGGGTGCAAATATCTCACCTTGACCCTTTCAAGGTCATTAGCATCCATGACAGTCCCCTGGAAAAACTCGACCTGTGTAAAATGTCTCTTTAATAACCCCTCCAACTCTAAGTCTGGTAATGTTCTGAAATTATAACAGACATCAAGATTTAGAAGCCATGTCTGACTGAATTTACCCTTTTACAATCAACCAAATTTTATCTAGCTTGTAAAATTAAAATAGAGTCAACATTGTCAAACTGAGAGTTATAAATAATAAGAAAAATCACATAACCCTTTTTCAAATTGGCAACATGTTTTTGGAAAGCAGTAATTTTTTCAAAACATCTTAATTTGATCATTTTTTTCAAAAAGGAATTATAGATCTATATCATGCCTCACAGAATACTTGTATAAAATAAATGAGACAAGGAATCTTTTGGGTGATGACCTTATCATATCCTTCCTTCGTTTTATAATGAGGTTCTAATTGTTTCAAACAAATTGTAATATTACATCCTGAAGCAGGTCTCAATTTCTTGGACTGTGGGGAAAGAATATGATATGCTTCAATTAGAAAATTAATTCTTACGAAAAAACAAAATTGGAGACTTTTCCAAATAGACAGTTTTTGTGGTGGTAACAAAATCAAGGTAATCTAGAAATGGGAGTGGTGTTTTTAATTCTTGCCATAATGATCTCTTGATCCAAAGGCTGACAGTCTACCTCTCGATTACAATAAACATTGCACATTGATGAATGGACAGATGGAAGCTGTACACTTTTTTTACTTGTGTATAGAGACAATGGCAATGGATTTTGTGCTAAAAATAGACAAGGTTTACGGTTAGGTATTGATAAACCGTCAATGTTGTTATAAGATCTCGTAATTACAGCTTGAATCAAGTCATAATTACGAGATTTTATTACAACACCCACGAAATACTATTTGCTTGTCCCAAATTATGTCACAGTTAACTGGATAAAATTGTTCCCTATTTCCACATCCACATTTCTCTATCTTTGTGTAGAAAGTCAATCATGCTTACAGTACAGCTCGCGCGTTTTTTGCCTATTACCGCGCATCGCCGCGATTGGATTTCGGGTGGATTCGGGTGGAAAAACGCGATGGCCGCGGCGAGCGCGTTTTCCCACCCGAAATCACGGCGATTTTCCACCGCGAATCGCGGCGAATCGCGGCAAATCGCGGCGTTTTGCGCGGACAGGTAAAAGTGTATTTTTGGCTCTTTTATTATTAACATGTATTTGTATATTTATATTTCAGATTTTCAGGATTTGATTTGAACACATTGTAGGAAAAAATATGTTCTAGCCAAACACCATCATTTTTAACTATGAAACCTTGTGCTAAGCGGGGAATATCGCATTAATATCACGTACATTTAAATCGTTTTCTTCTCTCACCTCAACATTTTCTATGATAAATTCTACTCATCGCCTGTCATTAGCCCCGCGCAATCGTCGGAAACAGTCTAAATGTTGAGTAGTCAAAATATTACCGTTTGGGAAAGAATTAACCAATTTCAACAAAAGCGCCTGATATTTTGTGTTGGTTTGCTGCAACATACGTACGATATCAGGATCCTTGGCTAAGAAACACTTTTCAGTACATTCAAGGGCTAAAAGGCGATTCGAAATAAGGACAATTGCAGAAAAAAAATATTCTATATTCTATAATAGCCTATAACTGTATGTTTTAATTTACAAAACCGATGTGTTATTACCGGACTTCATAGAACTTTATATTTTATAAAACATTGAAAATGATTTTATTTCTGAAACAGATATATTAAAGAACTTAAAATACACAAAATAATAAAAACTGTACAAAATGCATTAGATACTGAGCGCTATAGGATAATATTGGCTTTACCTGTCATTTCAACCCGAACGCGGCGATTCGCCGCGATCACCGCGAATCGCCGCGATTTTCCCCCCATCGCCGCGATTCCCGGTGATGAGCGGAAATTTCGAGTGGAAAAACGCGCTGGTCGCGATGGCAAATCCCCGCGATTTTTCACCCGAAATTTTTTTTGACCGCGGTGGGCGAGCGTTTTAGGCAAAAAACGCGCGAGCTGTACTGTAGGTGAGCTACATATTAAAACTTGTACAGACAGACATACACTTAGAAGGATAAGTGTAAAGGACATCAGACAGAAACACTTACTTGTGTATAAAGACATCTTCTCTATCTTTGTGTAGAATGTCCTGCATGCTTAGGTGAGACATATGTAACTATAAACACTTGCACAAACAGACAGACAAATGGATGGATGGACAGATAGTTGTACACTTACTTGTGTATGAAGACAATTTCAACATCTACATCTTCTCTATCTTTGTGTAGAAAGTCCTTCAGAAAATTGTCTACTGAGTCAAAGGTGATGTACCCACACACAACTATATGTCTGAAAATAAAACAAACCATCACAAATTATATTTTTGTTGTAGTTCAAGAGTTACAGAAAATCATTTCAAGTTATTTTTGATTATTCATATCACTTTTGATAGATTTTAAGAACAAATAAACATCTATATATATAGAAATTGGAGACCAATCTAAAAGTTCAGTTTAAGTCAAACTGTACTCTATTTTGCCTAAAGGTTATGGGTTCAAAACCAGACTTGGTCCATACCCTTTCTAACATTTCAGAAAAGTTGTAAATGTTCGATGAATTCTCTACATTAAGCAGCTGGTGGCTCCTATTGAATATTCTATTTCATACTGGTGCAAAAAGGACAGGAACACATAGTTTGATGCACCAGTGTTTACCATATAGATCTACATGAAACTGAAGAATTATTGAATGTAGAGTTAACCCTTTTCCAAATGACAAAATATTAGGATGGTCCAATTTGAAAGCCACACACAGGACAAAACCTATGATGTCAAAGGTACAAAATGTGTGTTATAGCATAGAAAATATTGAGGGAAAAGGGGAAATTGCTGATTATCAGCAATTTCTTCTTGTTCTCATTGTTTTCCCCAACATTTTCAAACAGAGACGTCAATAGATCTTGTTTGGGAAAGGATTAAACCCTATACTATGGTGGAATTTAACAGAAACAGTACTTTCTCATGATTGTGCTCACTTACTTTTTCCCTCTTTCTTTTTTGTATGTACCACCATATTTGGGTTGTCTGCCAATAATGTCTGCTATTTCTGGGATAAAACTGGCAAACATACCCTGTAAAAGGATGAAAGGTTACATTTACTCTTGTCCTAGGTGAAATGAGCCGGAATTGAAAGGGTCCTTAAGACTTTTCAGCTCAAAATGGATCCTACACTGCAAAATTTGATGGTGATCTAATATGAAAGCTGTTGCAGACAACAAAATTGATGGAAATAAAGATAGTTTTTATGTATGACATAGCACAGAAAATACAGGGTCAAAAGGAACATTTTTGGTTTTCCCTAGCCCTTCCTGTTAGGGACCCCAAACCAGGACTTGTTTAGGTAAGAGTCAACCAGAAATCGCAATTTCAACCAGGAATCGATCAGTATGACATTAGCCTAACATGACTTGTGTTTGGACTGATTGGGTAAAATGTCTATCATTCTGTCACACAACTTCTGCTACATTATCTAAATGAAAAAGAGCAGAAAACGACAGGTAGCAACAAGAAAATATTTCCTGTAAATATAAATGGTCTCTATAGAGCTGTCATAAAAGGCTTATAGGATTTCTATGGGCTTGTTTTAAGTCTAAATACAGACAATCTATTGTTTAAACAAAATGTATCAATGATTTATATTCTGCAAACAAACACTGTTTGCAGTCTATTGTTCGGTATATCTGAGGCCATTTTAAACTTTAATGTTGTGCTGATTAAACGAAACTGAAACCTTTTCAGAAATGACAGGTTTCTGACATGTCTAAATTCAAAGCTTTTGCAAACCACCAGAAAGTGGGAAATTGTCAGAATCAGTCTAAAGGGGGTATTTACCAATCTCCATATAATGACACGTCCCACAAGATAAAGGCCCAGAAAAACATTGTGGAAAACGAAGGCCATGCTTGTATCAAGTAATAAAATTTATTCATTTCATACATTATCTTCTACCAAGAATGAGCAAAAAATGTAAATTGAAATTATCATCTGCAATGTCTTTTTATTTGGACAAGTGCAAAACTCTTGCAATCTGGTAATGGGCTAATTCAAGGAAGGAGATATAATTGAGGAGACAATGAAATATGGTTTTGTCCAAATAAAAATCGCCAGATGCACAACTACATATAACTAGATGTTTTGCGGCAAGTTTGTACTTTATCCAATATGGAACCATTTTTTCCAGGATACCATAACGTAATTTTGTACAAACATTAGTATTTACGCATGTGTTGTTATGAAATCTCGTAACTATGGCTTGAATCAAGCTGTAGTTACGAGATATAATGACAACATTGATGGTTTATCAGCACATTACCGTAAACCAAGTCTATTTTTGGCGCAAAATTCATTGCTATTGAAACAGTAGCATGTTTTGTGGGTGTCAGGAATAGATAACAATACCGTTATAAAGACAGGCATACATAGAAACAACCAACTGGGGCATTTATAAACCCATAAACCCATAATACCAGATGGCAAAATTCTAGACTGGTCCACATTCAAAGATTTTGAAGAGGGCAATTTCAAGACCCAAGTGAAAAAATTGTTAACTATTTGGTCTTTATTAGTAGAAAGCATAGTGGAAAATGAAGAAATTCCTTGTCACAAAGAATTTCTTCATTTTGTATTATGTTTTCCAAAGCCTTTATCTTGTAGGGCGTCAAACTGTGTCATTATGTTTGGAAATGGGTTTATTAATACAAAAGCACAGTTTTAATGATTGTCAACTAGTTACAAGTATCTACTTTTTCAAATAGCCTTTGTTTGCAATAAACAATGAAATGAAACAAAAAAATATTTTCAAAGCCCATTTCATTGAATTGACAATAAAATGAACACATCAAAAAGCTGTCGTGCATTAAGCCCATAAACAATTGACATTTTATATAACAAATATATACTGTTTGAATGTCCTATTTAAATTTTCATGGCGTGTTGTCGGTGACAACAATTTCCCCATTTCTAAACACCAAGTTATTGATTGGTAGCTGAGAGGAAGAAGGAAAATCGGTTTTTATTTCCTGCCTCTGTCAGAACAACCTCATTTTGGTTCCAAGTTAATCTTTCTAATGAATCCCTGAAGACTTACACTAAAAGATGTCCTTTTTCTTTGTCTTTTATCATTGCAGAACTTTATCATTTCCCATATTAAAACAAGATGAGTATATAAAACAAAAATGCCCCCACTAAAATGGCCAATGTTATGAGTAAAACAATATGCTCCCGATCTTTCGATTCGGGGGCATAAAAATCCCCCAAAAGTCCAAATTCAGACAAAATGCAGACAAAATTAAAATAACCATGTATGGGGAATGCTTTTATGAAAGCATGGGGACATTTTTGAGGGAAGAGGATGTCAAATCAAGGGAAAGGCATGTTTTCTACATACATATCATTCACTAATATTACCGGGGATGGTCATCTTCTATGTCTATTTATCTAAATTTTCTTATTTGATCTTTCTTTTTCAACATCACTTCACTATCACCATACAAATTATGCAATATGTTGAACTATGGATAAAGTTCCATCCTTTTTTCACTAAAGGATAAGATCAGAGCAAAGAAAAGAGAGGGTAAAGGCAGTCTAGATTTGTTATATCAAATCCAAACCCTATATTGTGGGTACTCATTGGAATCGTCTCAACGAGACAATTCCAATGAGTACCCACAATATAGGGTTTGACAAACAATAAATGAAATATTGCATTTTGTAAGCTCATTACTCCCTCATATCCGTAGCTCTTGACAACAAAAATTACTCACAATGCTGAAGATGATAAAGATAACAATGAAGATTCTGCCGCAGACGGTCTTCGCGTTGTAGTCTCCGTATCCCACTGTTGACATGGTAACCAACAGGAAGTACACGCATTCCCAATACGTTAACGGTTGCGGATTGTGGAAATCTGTGAAAAAGTCCCCGGAATTCTCTAACTGTAAAATACATGATATTGAAATATTAATAATCATCCTCAAACAAATTCTTCAAAATCAACAAGATGTGTTTGTGAAACACAAATGCCCCCGAAATGGCCATTTTTGTAAAATGTTAAGTTTTCGTTGAGTAAAGGGTTGATAAGGGTAAACCAATGACCTTAAGAAAGGTCAAATTGTATGGAACAGATAGATATCATTGAAAGAAAGTTGCATACCAAATTTGAGCTTTGTATGTCAAATACTTTTGGAGAAAAGGCAAATGTTAAGTTTTCGGAGTAAAATGTTAAGTTTTCGTAGAGTAAAGAGTTGATAAGGGTTAAGGGATGACCTTGACAAAGGTCAAATTGCATGGAACAGATAGCTATTGTTGAAAGAAAGTTACATACCAAATTTGAGCTTTGCATGTTGAATACTTTTGGAGAAAAGGCCAATGTTAAGTTTTCATGTTAAGTTTTCGGACAGACAGACGGACGGACAGACGGACGGACAGACAGAAGGACAGACGGACGGACATGAGTAAAACAATATGCCCCCGATCTCTCGATACGGGGGCATAAAAATCTTTGCAGACAACATAAATGAGAGGTGTCAGATGAATGAATATATAGCGGACCAGAATTAACTAAGGGACAAGTTAATCTCTGTTGATCAACACAGTCAGTTGAGTGTCTAAAGAAAATGTTACCTAAGTGATATCACCCTGAATGCATATGTCAAGGGTTATTACTGTTGCACTATAGAACATCCATAAGTTACCGCAAAGAAATGGTTGACAAATAAGGAGAAAATGTCTATCATCGGCATTTTCTTTTCTGTGGGCAAGGTCATTTCAACAACATACCAAAAGCAATCGATCCTAATTCTAATGTCTATATGAGAGAGGCCTTGATATTGCTTAAGGAATACGACCCATCATTAGCTCTAAATGATTTGTGTAATGTCGGCTGTTTCCGCAACAACGGAAATAATCGAGCATGTTCGGATTTACGGAGATTTTTTAAAACATTTTTTGTAAAGAGACATCTACATTAGATTTGAATTTGTACGAACAGTTTCTACAACGAATCCCAGCCGATGAATTTATAAAAACGTCAAATGAAACGACAAAAGACGAAAAAAATCAAAATATTTTGGCATTTAGAATGACCTCCCTTTGCAACAACAACAACTACAGCGCACCCAGTGATCTCCCCTGAATCAGAATTACGTATCTCTGACGTAATATGTCACTGTTTGGAGGTTGATTCGCACCATAAATATTTCGTTCCATAACTGGTCACTTTGTTTACCGTAATTTGAGCTTTTACTTTGGGAAAAGGTAGGCTTGACCTTTGCCATTTCTTTCTGTTTAACCCTTTCCCAAACAACTAGACACAAGATAA
The DNA here is from genome assembly GCA_963680895.1 of Fragum sueziense. Lineage (NCBI taxonomy): Eukaryota > Metazoa > Mollusca > Bivalvia > Cardiida > Cardiidae > Fragum > Fragum sueziense. The sequence continues at coordinate 23,186,243 of OY804592.1, forward strand.
GACCAACTGATGCTTTCTCTACGCTAGGTTTGCGTGAAAAAAGAAACCAATGAGAGAAAAGAAGCAAATACTGATACAAGCAGTCGTATTTATTTTCTTTGTAGAATTTCTATTTGATTATATACAGGCCCATAGGAAGCAATTTCATATTGGGGGGGGGGGGGGGGGGGGGGCTGGGGGGGGGGGGCTAACGGCCTTGTGCTGAATATTTGGGGGGGCTAATTTGGATTTTCCCAAAATTTTTAGTGTAAAATTAAGAAAATTCGTCATTTTTGAACAACTTTTCCCTCAAAAAGCTCCCCTCCAGCCCCCCCTATTCCTACGGGCCTGATATATTTTTGTGTTTCTGTCTCGTCTTTTCCATCTCTTTAGCTACTAATAAGGCAGCAAACATGATTCAAACATGACATCAGAAAACTGATATTCAAAAGTTGCTTGTTCACGTAACCCTTTCCCAAAACAAGACCTAGTTTTGGCAGAGACCTATCTTTCTACAACATTCCTGGCTTTATTTATTTTTTTTTTCAAAATGTTTCTTGTGATGATAATACCGTCCTCAACTCACGCTCAGACACACAAATTTCTGGGGCATTTTAACAATTTTCGACATAGACATGTTTGGCTAACGATTTACATGCAGATATTATGTACTTGTAACATTTTTATTTCTACCATTGTTAAAGTATTGAAACTTTGCACACATGCTTGTGGTCAGACATGTATATATTCCTTATTAAGGATAAAGATTGGGTAAAGATTCATTACCCTTTCAAATTTCTACTTGGGTAGACTCTTTATTCTTTTCATCCTATAAAATTTCACAATTCAACAATTTTTTGTTGAGCTCTATCCTGTCCACTGACAACTCTTGTTTTATAAACATTTTTGTTTATATATATATATTTTCTTAATACTAACATTATTTTTTCTATTATATAAATATTCCAATACAAACAATAAAAAAACTGTAAAATTCGTATGGAACAATTTATTTAAGTATAATGGACAAAGAGTGCCATGTTCCTTAAGAAATTGGGCGGTGGTAAATAAGGGGGTGTATTAGTCAAAGTGATTTTTTTAAAGTTGTGTATGGCGAAACTGTTTAATTTTTACTTTATTTGAAAGAATATACACATAGGAAAATTATGATCTTCCTTTTGTGCCATGCATTTTGATATATCATTGGAATTAATGTTATTTAAAATTGACTATTGTTTCAGATTCGTCGGAAAAGCCTGTTGAAAGTATGGTAGCCATGTATTACAAAAGCAAAAAAAAATATTTTGCTGCTGGTTATTATTTATTTACTTGTTAGTCCATTGTTGGGGATACTATAAGCTATTGATTAGATGCAAACACTTGTGTTTCTTGCTTTTAATCATGCAGTTTTTGTGTTTAAAAGCTCACTTGGGGTGTTTGGCATTTCATGATTTTGTATGACCCTGATGCAAAATATAAAATTATCAAAATTTCACTAACGAAACGATCAAAGCTGATAAAAATTGGCAATTAGATGCGGTATACCATGCTGATTTTAAATATATATAGTTACTTATGTATCTTTATGATTCTATTGATGGGTCGTATACCTTAAGAATTAAAATGGACAATAGCTTCTGGCAGTCTGAAGTTAATACAATATGAACAGCTTGGTACATGAATAACCACTTAACCAATTGATACATAGATTTCTACCAGGAACCAAATAAGTAATATCTGTAACCTTTTTTGTCTACGAAGCAGGACAGAGATTCATTCCATGCCTAATTTTGATGTCCCTAGTAGAAACAGTGTAGACAACATTGAGAGAGAAAAAGAAATAGCTGAAAATTGGCTGTAACATACACTTTCTCTGCTTTGAACCCATTACTACACAGTGATGCCTTTTTACATCCTAAAAGATAAAAGCTTAACCTTTTCCCAAACAGCAAAATTTTGGGGTGTTTGGATTTAAAAGCTGCTACAGATGACAAAATGGATGGCTATGAAGACAAGATTTGTGTAAATATAGAACAGAAAATATTGAGGCAAAAGGAGAAACTGCTGATTATCAGCAGTTTCTCCTTTTGTCTCAATGTTTTCTCGAGCCTTTCCAATTAGGGACGTCAAAACCAGGTCTTGTTTGGGAAAGGGGGAATCTTGGGAAATGAAGAAATTGCTTGTGACAAGCAATTTCTTTATTTCTGACAATGTTTTCTGCACAAAAAAACCCCAACAAAATATATGTGACCCGTCACGCTAAAAGGGACCTTATCCGAACTCCAGAAATCAAAATTTTGACAAACTCCTCAGACTCAGCACAGGTCAACCAGATACTGTATTCGACAAATGAACACATAGTAAGATAGTGAAAATATTCCGGATTTAGAAAATTACATAAAAGTGAAAAGTTTCCGCCCTAGTCTGGCTGCGCGGACTGCGCAGACTGACTAGGGTCGATATTTTTCACACACCCGATAAGGTCCCTTTTAGCGCGATGGGTCACATATATTTATGTACTTTCATGCACTTGCAATTGTCATCTACAAACATTTGAATTTGGGCAAATGTAAAATTTTGCCATCTGGTAGTTGGTGCTCCTTTTGAACTGAACAGATCCAACATTCTGCTAATTGGGAAAAGATTTATCCTTTTAGTCTAGGAAGCAGGACATAAAGTAAAATTGCACGTTAATTTCATGGTTGGTTACACTAGGTTGCATGCTGATCGATATTATGCTTGTCTTGGCTAGCAGCTTAGATGAAAGATCAGTATACATTATTTTGAGAAATAATTAGGGCCGCCATTGGCTTTTAAAAGATGGCACAGCCCTAAAATATTGAAGGTGTTTCATGATCGCCGTCGTGCATCTTTTTAAATCATATGTTTCAAAACCCTGGAAAATCGCATGATTTATCAAGACCCACGACGGGTTGTAAGAGCACCTCAAAATATTGTCCGGTCAATTCTTTGCTGCGTGCAGTCTGCGTCGTGGTTGCGTCCACCAAAATCGTACGTTCCATGTGCGTGCATCGCACGACTAAACATACATTTTGGACGCAGACTGCACGCAGGAGCACGTATGAACAGAAATGTAAGAGAGGCTTAAGGAAATTGAATCTATCTGTCAAACCATACTCCAACTTTCACAACCAAAATCCCTAAATTTGGTAACAGGACGGAAATTAATGAACAAATCTAAATAAATTGTCTCAAGAGAACCTTTTATTACAGTAATCTATTAACTCAAGGACAACCAGTCTATATTTAGATATTTCTCAGCAAAATAAACTCCTTTGTAATAGATCTAACCGAACAAAACTGATTCTTTTTAGATTCAGAGAATAGAAGACAACATCAAAGTTGTTTACGGTAGATTACCAGTAATAAGGCAATTTAGAGATTCCAAATACTTGGACCTTTTTTGGGCAGTCACATTATCTTTCTATGGATCAGATACTCCCAAACATTTACAAAGTCACCCGCAATATTCTCAAATAGACCACATTATTGGTATTCTGTTTATAACCCATTACCAAACGGCAAAAATTTAAACTTTTCAAAATTCAAAGATGTTGCAGAAGACACAAAAATGAATGAAAAAGTCCATTTTTTAATCATTTAGTATGGAAAATATTGTGGGAAATGAAGAAATTGCTCGTCACAAGCAATTTCTTCATTTTCCACAATGTTTTCCATACCCATTTTCTTTTGGGGAGTCAAAAGGCGTCACTGTGTTGTAATGGGTTTAGTACTCAGTAGCGGATCCAGAGGGAGTATGGGAGGTTCAAACGAACCCCCTTCTGTAGCCTGATTATTTCATCTTCATGCAGAAATTCAGTCAAAGTTGATCATTAATGGGAAAACGAACCCTGTATTTGTATGTTCGAACCCCCATCACAGAAATCCTGGATCCGCCAACGGTACTAGTATCTTTCTTTTTCTTAGCTCTGATTATAAGCATTATCTTCTATTTTCTACATGGTTTACACAAAACATTCTCTTTTTAAGCGATATTTTTTTGTCTGTTTAGCCATTGCCACAAACTGATGTCTATTGACGCTCTACAAAATTAAGGCTTTGGAAAACCTAGTGGAAAATGAAGAAATTGTGACAAGCAATTTCTTCATTTTCCACAATGTTTTCCATCACAGATCGAAGACCATATGATGTAAAATTTCATTTGCCTTGAAATGTCATCTGCAAGAACAGCCTTTTTGTCGTCTGATAATGGGTAATAATACTGTTATAAATAGCCTTAAAACCATCCATGTGTGTGAATGACCTTCATTTTTTCATGAAATATGTATACAGCAGAGAAATTAATGGTCATAGAGTCGTAGACAAATATGAATTGTATCATAAAACACTGTCTCCATCACCATAGTCCCCACTTGCCAACAGTAACAACTATGGCTTGAACATGCATATAAGCTGGGACATTGAAAAGGATCCTTTTTATGGCTTTTATAAACACCAAAATGAATCTTGAAGAGCCTGCACATATGTGCAGTCTGATCAAGATCTATGATGTAATAGCTCTGAAAGCTTTTTGTTAGCTGTAGAAAATAAAAGAGGGACTGACTGGTATCATTCCAGATCAGACTGCACTTGGGAACAAGCTGATCAGGTTCGATCTTTGGTGATGTCAAATGCACACTATAAGGGCCTTTTTCCAGATCCCTGTCCATAAATATGTATTTATACTTATTCATAAATTTATTATAAATCCAAGCTACAACTCTTCATCATTTAAAATACAGTTAATATTAAACCATTTACTAGGACCGCAAAATTTTAGGCTGGTCCGAATTCAAAAGATGTTGCAGATGACAGTTTTGAGTGAATAAAATTTTACATTTATGGTCTATCTGAGTAGCAAACACATTATGGGAAAATAAGAATTACATGTACTTGTCACAAGCAATTTCTTCATTTTCCACATTTTTTCCCAAAGTCCATATCTTGCGGAGCATGAAAAGGTGTCAACATTGTGTTAATGGGTTGACCTTGGATTGAAGAGAAATAGGCATAGAAAAAAGGTTCGAGACTGACATTGACTCAGATCAGCATGTGTCTGTACACAATACGATCAGAATCCATCTGGTCTCTTTCAGAGGTTTTAGGCAATGATTTATTGTTTTCTATGAGCAGTTGTACTCAAATGATCTTTTTTCAATGGCAACTGTATATCACTGCTTTTCAACGAAAGCTGCAGTTACGAGGTTTTAGATGAAAAGCGACGATATACAATTTAGTTGTGTGGAGAAGACACATATGATCACATTCTATTGACAAATCTTGTATTTCATTAACATAATATTAAGATACCATCATCTTAATGCATGATCCGGGAACAACTGATTATTGATCAATTTGCATATTTGCTAGTTTTTATAACTTTCACAAGCAAATAATTGCTTCAAAACAATCAAGAAATGCATGAAATGATTTTGAACTATGCATCTACAAATCTAACAATTACTTTGAAGCATGCCTGCTTTGAAGTTTACCCTTTTCCAATAGCAAAATTATAGACTATTCCAAGTTGAAAGATGCTGTAGACGACAAATTGCATGATATAAGACAGAAAAAATTATGCATTCGAGTTTCGAACAGCCTATGCTTTATTTACCTTCGGAAAGAAGGAAATGACCTCTCTAGCATCAACAGCTTTAACAGGGAAAGCTTTGCAAAACTGCTTAAAAATTTAACCATTCTGAGTTTTGGCAAATATTTTCTAGGAGGCTTTACGAAAATAATGACAACTATGGCACAAGCATTCTTTGAGGGGGATATTTCTTTGACAATATTTTGTACTTAACCCATTTCCAAACAACAAAATTTTACACTTGTAAAAATAAGAAAAAGTTGAAGACAATATTTTCAATGTGATAAAATTTTGGAATTTTGCTCTTTTTAGGGTAGAAAACATTGTGGAAAATGAAGAAATAGCTTGTTACAAGTGAATTTCTTCATTTTCCACAATGCTTTCCAAAGCCTTTATCTTGTAGGGTGTCAGAAGGCTTCATTGTATGGCAATGGTTTAAGCCTGTCCCAAACAAGACCTGGTTTTGACATCCGTAACAGAAAAGACTTGGGAAAACATTGAAACAAAAGAAGAAACTGCTGATAACCAGCAGTTTCTCCTTTTGTCTCAATATTTTCTATGTCATATTTTACACAAATCTTATATTCAATAAAATCCATTTTGTCATTTGTGGCAGTTTATGAAGTGGATCACCCTAAAATTTTGTTGTTTGGCAATGGGTTAATCCACACATTATGGACTACATAAATCCAAATGGTCTATCAAATGAAACTTTAATGATTATCTGTCTGAATGCTAAAACGTAATAGGATTAGATTGGATTGAAAGCTTTTCATGCTCATCAATGTATTGAGTAGTTTGTAAATTTACATAATTTATCAAAAGGTGTGATCATCATTCCTTGAAATTCATATTCGTTAATTTACACAATATATATCTATTGATGCTTTTCAACAAAACCTCATACCTGCAGCTTGTTTTAAGCTGCAATTACGAGGTTTTCGTTGAAAAGCTATGAAATAGAAACTTTAACCCTTTGCCAAACAAGAACTGGTTTTGACGTCCCTAATAGGAAAGGTTTGGGAAAATATTGAAACAAAAGAAGAAACTGCTGATAACCAGCAGTTTCTCCTTTTGTCTCAATATTTTCTGTGCCATATTTTACACAAATCCTATCTTAAATAATTTCCATTTTGTTGTTTGTGGCAGTTTTTTAAGTGGGATAACCCTAACATTTTGTTGTTTGGGAATGGGTTAAGAGTATAATCAACAGTACTTCAAATATAAATTTCAATTAGTTCAGGATTATTGAGAGAAAATGAGTATGATGCTTTTCTGTGTGTTAATCTTTTTTCTGCACCTAACCATACATTCCTTGCATTTGTCATGTCAGTCCAAACACAACATCCAATCACTGCCACAAGCTGCTGCTCATCCCTTGTGGACCACTCTTTCATTTGGGGGGAGTTAAATGACTTGTCATATCTCAGAAATTATTGTGACATTAAGCCAAAATTGAACACACATGCATCAAATTGAAAAATAAAGGTATTCTTGATGAGAAAAACTTCTGAAGCATTTCAAGTCTATCGAAATCTCACATAAAACTCAATAATTCTTTGTTATATAAAAAGGCCTTGATCAATAAGTCGGTACAGTATAAAGCCCCACTGATTTCTGTCAATAATTTCTATACAAATCTCCGAGACACAATATGAATATACCTAATCAGCGCATTGCCTTATGGGAGGACTGGATAGAGATTAACTCTACCGAAATTTTGTTGTTACCTAACAATACAATTTAAGCACAGTCATTTTGTTGAAGACTGCTGCAAAAAACAAAATCGGTGCTATCAAATAGGAAATTTGTGAACAATATTTAACCACCAAATGAAATATTGAGGCAAAAGTAGAAAATGCTGGTTATCAGCATTTTCTTATGTTCCCTCCATGTTTTCCCACGCTCTTTCTGTTCAAGACATCAAAAATATGTCATTGTTTTTAAGAGCATTTGAGATATTATGTAGCGGTGATCAATAAACAGGTACAGTTTATAAAGCTCCACTGATTTTTGTCAATAATTTCTATACAAATCCCTGGGACACAATATGAATAGACCTAATTAGTGCATTACCTCATAGAATAAGGCAAGAGACCAACTTTAATGCAAATTTTGCCATCACAAAGTAGGTCATTATGCAAAGGAAACCGACTAGTGCATAATACTGTACTTTTATATGGGATATGTAATTCTCCAAATTATTTACGGAAATATGTGTATATACTTTCATCCAATTCCATTTCATTATTAGACGAAAGAATTAGAAAGACATGTTTTTGATTTTCCCCACAATAGCAATAATAAGGATTGAAAAAAATGTTTTAACTACAATTTAGCCAATTAAATTCAACGGTAGCAGAAATAATCCTCCATTTACAACTCTAATTTGAAAACAATTATATTTTGAAAGGTATAACAATAAATAAATACTGGTCAATTGATTGTTTTAGAAATAAACAATATCTTTTTTGTCATTTTGCCAATGATTTTTAACTGGGTTGAGTGTGTAATTGCCATTGCCATACTTCCAGTTCTTTATAATGACATGTTTTACAACCACTAGATTGGAAAGCTTTGGAAGGTTCTGCAATCTGAATTCTTCATATTATCTCATTGAATATGAGAGATAAATATTCCGTCAACATTGATTAATTAATTCAGTTGTCCAATTAGATTTTTGATTACCATCAGCAATGAATAGTTCCCTTGACACTGCCTGTGTGCCACTTTCTTTCAAAAGTTCACAAATCAGACCGCTTATTAAGAAGTCTAACTTAGACCAAAATGTATTAAAAAATTACAGACCCGTATCCAACTTGCCATTTATCTCAAAGGTGTTAGAAAAGGTAGTAAACTCACGAATAGAAAACCATTTAACGTCCAACAATCTTCATGAAGAACACCAATCTGCTTATCGATCTTGTCATTCAACAGAAACAGCGTTGTTAAAAGTCCAAAGTGACATACTTCAATCTCTCGATCAGAACAAAGTTACAGTTTTAGTCCTATTAGATCTTTCGGCAGCCTTCGATACGATTGATCATAGAACACTGCTTCAACGCCTAGAGGGTCATTTTGGAATTGCTGGCAAGCCCCTCAAATGGATAACATCCTATCTGACTGACCGGTATCAGACTGTGAGTATAGACGGAAAACTATCGAAACCTGTACTCATGGAATTTAGTGTTCCGCAAGGTTCTGTGCTGGGGCCAAAGTACTACACCATGTACACGAAGCCAGTTGGGGCAATTTGCAAGAAGCACAGACTAGATTACCACTTTTATGCGGACGATTCTCAGTTGTATCTGACTTTTGAGCCAACGGATAATATTTCAAGAAATGAGACAATCAGAAGAATAGAATCTTGTCTTACTGATATTGTGTTGTGGATGCATTCCAATATGCTGAAGTTAAATACGGAGAAAACAGAAGTTATACTATTTTCCTCTAGTAAAAATGCCAAGTTTATAAACAACATACAGCTAAAAATCGGGGACTCTACAATAAAACCAGCTACTTGTGTAAGAAACCTTGGTGCTTGGCTAGACATGAATATGGACATGGAGCAACATATCAACACAGTATGTAGGTCATGTTATGCTCAGTTACATCAAATCGGTCATATTAGAAAATATCTGACTTCAGACGCAACAAAATCTCTCGTGAACTCTCTAGTAACATCAAGAATTGACTATTGTAATTCATTGCTATATGGTCTGCCAGACAAAGTTTTAAATAAACTCCAACGTGTCCAAAACACAGCAGCCCGAATTATAAACAGGTCGTCACGAACATGCCATATTACCCCAGTGTTGAAAGAACTCCATTGGTTACCCATCCATTCTCGGATTGAATATAAGATTTTAACTTTAACTCACAAAGCGTTACACGGTCAGGCCCCAGTATATATAAACAAACTCCTTCACGTGTACCAACCCTCCAGAAACCTACTGTCGAGTCACAGCTCTTTGACATTAGAAGTTCAAAGAAGTCGTGTCAAGCATGGTGACAGAAGTTTTGTCAGGGCAGCTCCGAAGTTGTGGAACAATTTGCCAAAGTATCTTAGAGACACTGATTCACTGACTGCTTTTAAAAAAGGTCTTAAAACCCACCTATTCATTAGATTTTACGGACATTAAGCAGTGATACAAATCAATTTTAAGCAATCGTTGCAGATTATCTTATATAAATTTCACTCATCATTATCTGTTTTAATTTGATTTTAGCTTAAGTTTTCTCTTTCTTTATAACTTTAGTGTGTAGTAATTATTTCAATTTTTTACTGAATGAATTAAACATACTATGTAAAGCACCTTTGAACATAGTGTTACTATGAAAAGGGTGCTATATAAATGCGGTATAATAATAATAATAATAATTTTCCCATGCATTTTCTTGTGAGGGAGTCAAAAGGCATCACTATGCAGTAATTGATTCAATAATTGAATTGGTCGATCACATTATAGTTTAATATGAAAATACACTTACCAGATGTAGAAATCCACTGGATGACAACCATAGACTGATGGACAGGGATATAAGATGTGAGAATCGTATCACTGTGTTGGAGTTCAGAATGTTAAGGTACGTCAAAATGTCCGGGATAGACATCAGTCTCAACGCTCTCAAAAATCTTAGTCCTGAAATAAATAGAGAACAATTCTTCACTTAAATTCTGAGGTGTAGTGCACCTAACAATGCATAATCTAGAATTTCTAGCATCAGTTCGAACACAACATTAAATCAAAGCCGCAAATAGTTCATTCTAGGAAGATCTATATCAAACATTTGCAAACGAGTTAGACATAAATGTCAGAAAGGGTATTCACAGTCAAGCTCTGCCGCAGATCTAGGATTTCTGTGAGAGGGGTTCGAATATACAGATAGGGGATGTGGGGGGATCCTTTTCCTAGTATTATACAGTTTTGATTGAATTTCTGCATGAAAATGAAAGAATCAGGCTGCAGAGGGGACGGAAGGGGGTGTTGTTTGAACACCTCGAACCCCCTGGATCCACCATTGAATTTTGAATATGAACCCATAAGGAACAAGATCTGAGAATTTACAGAATAAAATGGGACCAAATAAATGAGCTTTCATGGCTTGCCAAACTGGATCAGTGATGCCTAACCGATATATTCACATGTACCCAGTGGGTAGCATTTTACACCATCGATCTTAACACCTTTTCTACTTGCCAAATAGTAGAAGACGTCAACCACTGAGCAACACAGGACCATGTTACCCTGATTTACGACAGATCGATCATATTTACGTATACAATGTCATGACTAAATATACATCAGAAGATCAATGCAAAACTACTGCAAGCACATATAGAAATATGTACACTTACATGAGTTTTGCACAGATCTTCTGACATGTAATTTAATCTACTCCCCCAATCATGCCTGGTAATTGGATTAAGTTGTGAGGGAGACTGCACTATTGTCTCTACTGCCTTTACTAACAATCAATAGATAATGATAACCATGTACATGTGCACTCCAAATGTCATGTATGCTGTATCGGTTCAAGTTGTAGGAAATGTAGATAATCGGTCTAAATAAATGACCTGGAAGAGCATCTCTAGTTATTAGCTAGAGATGCTCCACTCTCTTAAAAACAGAGCACATTCTCTCTTCATTCCATTATGATAGAATGATATTTGATGGTTAGTCAATAGACCTCGGCTTTGGAGAGTAGAGATGCTCTGCCAGGTCATTTATTGGGACATATACCTATATGTACATTTGATGATTCTCTATGAAATCAACCAAACTTTTTTTTTTAATTTAAGCCAAATCATTATGTAAATTGATAATGATTGACCAACCAAATGATCTCTTTAAGACGCCATTCTCTGAAACCTTGTACTCTGAAATCTTCATGTAACGCAAATGAAGGTTTTTGACTTTTCGAGTAAAAACATTGTGAGAAAAGAAAAAATTGCATCTCAGAGGCAATTTCTTTATTTTCCACATTTTATTCTTCAACCATTTTTCTTGGGTGGATTCAAAAGCATATCGTCAGTACTCAGTTTTATTGCAAAACCTCATAACCACAGATTTAATCAAGCTGTAGTTATGAGGTTTTGCAATAACATGGATGATATATTATGTGCTAGAATGGGTTACAGTGGGCATAACTAGGAGTTTTATACTTACCAAGCCAGTTTCTGTCTAGATATATAGCCAGGAATGAGGGTGGAATGGTGAAATAGTCCACAATAGAGAATATATCCAACCAGAACCATAGCTTGTCATTCGCAGCAACAAACTGAAAGAGAAAATTTCAAACATACTAATTTTACAGTGAACTGATCAACATTAAAAATCTGAACAGACTAGTCAAATGAATCATTTCGTCACATATCTCAAGAGACTATTGCTGCCAATAATTTCTATGTACTTTCACCAAAATAGTGGAACTCATGCAGTGATCTCCCTTGAAAATGGGTGTGGCAAGATAAATGACCTTGACCTTGAAAGACTACCACAACATGAATGTAACAGAGAGATGTACATAGTAACAAGTACCAAAATTAGAAACTTGAAAAAGATCCTTTTGTTATAGAGACAGACAGGTGTAGGTAGGGCAAAATGCTAGTAGATAAGGGCCCATTAAGGGGTGGTATGAAAGCAACAAACAAAATTATAAGATTCAAAACATGAAAGCTTATCAAAACTAAAAAAATGGATCAAGATGACCTTTTTTGACCTTATTATTGGCAGACAATTTACTGGCTAATGATCTTTCTTGATTTATTCATGAACCAAAACCATATAAATATTGATACAGACATGTTCCTAACTGTCCATTGAAATAGCCACATCTATGATAATCTAGGGAACCACATACATATGAGCCGGGATCTGGAAAAACGTCCCTTATAGCATTTGAGGCAGCCAGGTTTCAAGATCAGGCTGTGCCAAGATGCAGTCTAGCCTTCATCCATGTTACTCTCAAATGATTGCTACAGACCATGAGGAAGCTATTGGAGAACAACATGGTTCCTGGTCAGACTGCGTGTATACGCAGGCTGATCTGGAACTATGTTGTTCTCAAATGCTATAAGGGACGTTTTTCCAGATCCATGCTCATTTTATTATTGATACAGACATCTTCTAAAATGTCCAGTGAAATAGCCATGTCTCTTATAATCTATGATACGATATCTTCAACAGTAACTTCTGTGAAACAATAATTATTGTTCCCTGAACTTTGACATGTCTAACAAGCATAAATTTGTGGATTCCATTGAAATAGTCCTATCTCTTATAATCTATGAAATCTTCAACAGTAACAGAAACAAATATCAAATCTGTTGTCTGAATTTTGACATGTCTGAAATTTTGTCATATTGAAAAAAGTTATTCTAACATGTGTTCTATGTTGATTTTATTGTTACATGTTTCAACATGCTCAACCCTGTGGTTCTAAGACTTGATTTTGATGGCCAAGTACTTGAAAGTCATGTCACTTTACCCATTACCAGACAGCAAAACTTTAGATGTGTCCAAATTCAAAGGTGCTGCAGTCGGCAATTTCAAGTGGATTAAATGTTACATTTTTTAAATCTTTCTGTACAGAAAACATTGTGGGAAATAAGGAAATTGCTTGTCACAAGCAATTTCTTCATTTTCCATAATATTTTCTCAAGCCTTTATCTGTTTGGGCATCCAAAGGCTTCACCATGCAGTATCATTTGGCTCAAAGACTTGTGAAAGGGTTGATTCAGTTCACATGGCTAGCGACAGTTTTATTATACCTATTTGAAGTAAATTCCCCTGAGACACAAGTCCACTTACCCTAATAAAGAAGTAGATCATAAAGAAAACATTAAACGCCAGATCCACTTGCTGGGTTTTGTTCTCTGCCCAGGGTTTACAGGACTCAACCTTTTCTCTGAAAAATATCAAGAAGATCTTTCATTATCAACATTTTTTTCCTTTTTTGCAACAATTTTAATAACTTAGCACACAGTTGTTGAGTGAAAGGCATAGCTGCCTTGTAAAACATTAAACACCAGATCCACTTGCTTTGCCAAGGGTCTACAGAACTTTTTCTCTGAAAATGATAAACAGACATGCAATCAAAGATTTCCGCTTACTGAAATTTTTACATCTTACTCAACATTAAAGGTTATCATCACTTTTCAACAAAATCTCATAACTGCAGCCCAGTAGTCACAAGTCAATGATTGATCTAAAATTAAATGAGTTTTCGCATCCAATTCAACTGTTAAAATTATATGCAATTTGACATGATAGGACTTAAGCTTAATGTCTCATCTGAGACACTGAAGTGGTGTGGGCTTGAACCTGCAACCACTGAGATACCACTACATCAAATCTGCCCTGTGTCAGGTTTACAGTATGTAGCTATAATGTTTTGGAAGATAATGTACATTATTTACATTGTTTTTGTTTTTTGCAGCACTCAATTGTATGATAATGAAATTATCCAGCTATAATTTGCCATCAACGTCATAATGAGCCAATTGCAATGTGGTACATTCGGCACAAAACAACTGTAACTACATATAGCATTATAAACACATGCAATAGTTTGGCACTGAACCCTTGAGTTGCAGAAATGCAGATTCCTAAGAAAAACAAATTGTGTGGTAATGAGGATGCATTTGCTGATCTTAACCCATTACAAAGCATAAAATATGTGAAATAATATAATATTGTATAATCTTGTTGAATCTGTGATGTTTTCCTTAACATTAATACTGTCGCTAGTTCACTGATCCTTTTTATACAGTGCTGGTAACATTACAAAATGCATTAATGTTTCAGAATGGTTTGATTTGATTTATTAGGGTTTTACGTCGTTTTCAACTACTAAGGTCATATCGCGGCGGCTGGAGCACCTAACAATGGATTCCTGTCGTTTCTCATACCAGTACTACCACAACGCCCTTACAGAGCATCCAGCTGCTTCCCCACATAGGTTCACCATATCAAACCATTGATGGGTGACATTTTTGTCAGCAAGGGTATTGCCACCGCTAGGTATCGAACCCGGGACCTCTCGAATGAGAGGCAGATGCGCTACTAACTGCGCCATGGCTGCGGCTGTTTAAGAATGGTAGAAAGCCTTTAATTTGACCCTTTCCCAAACAAGATCCAGTTTTGATGTCCATATTAGAATTGGCTATAGAAGACATTGAACCAAAAGAAGAAAATGCTGATAATCAATGCTAATAATTTGGGGAAGGGTTTATTGTGGAAATCAAGTATGATAGATGTTCTCCTTCAGACAGACAAAAAGTATCACTGCAATTGCAAAATAGAGATACTCTGCAGAGCCACCCTGAAACCATAATATTTATATTTTGGGTATACAGAATGTCAAATAAATCAACCTGTATTGTTCACCCAAATTAACCAGGGACAACTTAATTTTCATGCGCAAAGTCCGTTAGTTGAGCGTCTTAACAAAACATTGCCGAAATGGGGTCATTACATATGCAGATATCCCGGGTTAATCTTGCTGGACAATAACCATCTTCCTTTTTGTAATAAATTTTCTTGTGAAGTGAGTGCTTCACTGACTAAGTAAACTTTGGGAAACAAAAATTTGGAATAAGAATTCAATGTTGTTAATTTTCATCTGCCGTTTATGCACAGTATCAATCATCATTTTAATTACAGTCGACAATTGTTGTGTCGAAGTCGGAGGGGCCGTCAAAATACCTCGACATATCCAGAGTTTGACTTATCCGATTTTGTTCAGCTTCAAAAAAGTAGATATTTGACTGTTTTTTATACTAATTAAGTACGATTATTATTGAAATATAGTAGGAAAAGGAAAGAAATTGCTCGTTTCGAGCAATTTCTATCCTTTTCCTACTATGTTTCAATAGCTATATTGAGTTCGAAATTATTTTGTTTGAAAAAAATATGTCCATTGATGAAGACGGGACTAGATTTAAACTTCGACTTAGCGAAAATTCGACTTATCCGATGTCGACATAACGAGTGTCGACTGTATATTGATATTATAGGGAAGCAATGAGGCAGATTTTCAAACTTTCTATGTGATGATATAAGAAATTTTATTAATTCAAATGATGACTAAGAAGTTTTAAATTTTTCAATATTCAATTGAAGTGTTCAATTTTTAAATATGATATTCATATCCATATCATTTTATCAATTCTTGGGTAATTCAATCAAAAGTGATCTTATGATATGCTAGATCTGACAACAGAAAATATGTGTAATTTTACCACCTGTATTGCTATTCTGTGGGTACCTGTTTAGATTTTTTGACGAATGGCAGCAATTAAGGGTTTTAATCAAAGGGTGGATCTAGAGGGGGTTGGGGGTCCAGACCCCCCCCCCCCCCCCCCCCCAACATCCTTACTGTTGTAGTAGCCTTGTTTGTAAGTTATGTCCATATAAATATAAAATATAAGCTGTGGGTGTGAACTTTGTTTTACTGCATTTTGATTTTGAAATTACTTTTCAGATAGCTTAAATATTTGCTTTATTTTCCTTTGAATTCAGACTGCTTAACATTGTAACATTTTTACATATTTCATGCTATGCTATGGTTCTGCTCAAGAAAGATTCTCCATTAAAATAAGGCCACAACATAGTGTGAACCTAATATAGGCAATCAATGAACCTATGATGACTTATTATTATTAATCAATGTAACTATTGATTACTAATAAGGGAAATTAATTCATCCAGGTCCCTATTGGAATTTAGCTTTAACCCTTTCACAAGAAAGGGAAATCTAGAATGGTCTAACATGGATGCAGGTTTATGTTAATCAATACAGATCTGTGTATGTTAATATTGTATTGAAAATATTGAGGGGAAAAAGAACAATACTGCTTAGTTTACATTATAAGAAACATATCCTTATTTAAACCCCCCAAATATTATTATCTCTGCAAAAAATGGTTATATAGTAAAACTGTTTATAAAAAAAAAGTTTTCATCACTGACACATATCAATTCAATTTAACCCTTTCCCAAACAGGACCTGGTTTTGACATCCCTTATAGAAAAGGCTTGGGAAAAGATTGAGACAAAAGAAGAAACTGCTGAAAACAGCAGTTTCTCCTTTTGCCTCAATATTTACTTGCTCATATCACACACAATTCCAATCTTTATTAATATACATTTTGTTGTCTGCAGCAGCTTTTGAATTAGACCGCCCTAAAATTTTTTCGTTTGGAAAAGGATTAACCACCAATATGACAAGATATTTTCTGATCTCCACCATTTTACAGTACAAATTAAGTATTGATCCAAGACCCCCAATAATTGGTGAGATTCATCATATTTTATCTTGATGGCATCATGTTGCTATATCAAATAACAATCTGATAATTTTTGTTTGATAATTCATCTTCTCAAATTATCATGTAATTTTCACCCCAGAAATCCTGACATTGACGGAGTGGGTTTTTACCCCCTTTACAGTATATCTCATTTAATAACCAAGAAATTGACTGATGCTGGAAAGCAAAAACTTTCTGAAGCTTAGAATCAGTATTTTGTTAAGGCGCGTTCCCATTGCCGACCAAATCAACTCGATCAAGCGATCAAGTACTGATCGAGCTTGGTCGGCAAGAGTGATCGGGACGATCGAGCGAGGTCGGCAAAATTGATCGGAAATCAATCGACAAGAAATAAAGAAGAAGTCGTGTAAATACATTTTTTCGAGTTTAATCGGGTTTGATCGGGGAATTTAGGCGATCGAGTTGATCGAGTTAATTTGGTCGGCAATGGGAATGCGGCTTTAGTAAGAGTAGTTTTCTTCAGATGAAACGTACCACATGTTTCTCTAATAGTATTTCAAAGTTTATGCGACTAGAAATGATAATAACCATTTCGGACAAGGGTTGTAAAGATGTTGTACGAAATCACATGCAGACAAGGTGGTGCAATGAAATGAGCCAGGATCTGGAAAAAGGTCCTTTAAGGCT
Organism: Fragum sueziense; assembly: GCA_963680895.1. NCBI lineage: Eukaryota > Metazoa > Mollusca > Bivalvia > Cardiida > Cardiidae > Fragum > Fragum sueziense. Next base: position 23,203,795 of record OY804592.1, read on the forward strand.
TTTCAGCCCAACATGGTTCCAGATCAGCCTGCTTGTACACACAGTCTGATCAGGACCCATGTTGTTCTCCAATAAATTCTTCATGACATGTAGCAACCATAAGAGAGCAGCTTAGATATCTGTCAGCCTCCATTTAGACACAGGCTGGTCTTAAAACATGTCTTTCTCAAATGCTATAAGCGACGTTTTTCGAGATCCTAGCTCAAATATAATCACCAACTTGGGTAGAATTTTAATGAGATAAATACATTGACATAGCACTTATACCCCTCAAATCATCCTACATGAAAACATTTTGGGGATTTTTCTTTAATTTTCTTTTCAGAGTAATGATATTACATTTTAAGCCTACATTCATTTAATTAATAGCGAGGAATTGGACTATTTCAATGTGAAAGATGCTGCAGATGAAAACATAGATGTTAATATAGACAAAATTTCAGTGTACAATATACATAGAGAATATTAATTAAGGCACATTGATATTGTCAACTGCAGAAGCCTCAAAATGAACATTCCAATCTTTTGCCATTTGGGAACATGTTTATTAGAGAAATAGATAGTAGAATATATCTTACCTTGAAGCATCAATAAAGTAGATGATTAACGAGGCAATGCTCAATACAAACACCAGGCAAACCTGTAAAACAGAATTCTTACATCACGGTGGGGATTGTGCATGATGGGATGGATAACAACTACCGACAATAGGGAACGATTTTATCAAATAAACCGTGACGTAATTTCGGACAAATAAATAGTATTTCGTTGGTGTTGTTATAAAATCTCATAACTACGGCTTGAATCAAACCGTAGTTACTAGATGTTATAACAACACCGACGGTTTATCAAAACATAACGGTAAACTCAGTCTATTTTTTGCACAAAATTTGATTCCAACTCGCCTCGCTTCAGGTAAGACATTTTGCAATAACTCTGTTATTTCTGTATCAATTTTCAAGAGGTTTGCTGCATGTACCCCGCCTTATCGAGCTCTTTCATCGGATGTACGACATATTAGATAACTCATGATACTTTTTCCGAAATATTGTCCCAACCGACCAGAAAGCGAAATGGTAACGACTACGGCCAAATTAACCACGCTTCAGGTAAGAATTTGTGCAATAACTTTCTTATTTCTGCGTCAATTTTCATGCGGTTTGTTGCATGTACTCCGTCTTACTAAGCCCTTTTCTCAGATGTATTATTTATCTGGAACTTCCCTGTACTTTTCTCAAAAACCGATCCCAACCGACTAGAAAAAGGGCCTGAATTTTTTGTCGTTTTTCTGGTCGGTTGGGATCAATTTTTGGACAAAGTACAAAGATTCTACAAACAAGTCATATATCCGAGGAAAGAGCTGACTAATGCGGGGTACATGCAACAAACCGCTTGAAAATTGGAGCAGAAATAAGAAAATTATTGCACAATTTCTTACCTGAAGAGAGGCAAATTTTGTCCGTATACTCCATATTCGTTATCCATCCCAGCATGCACAATCCCCACCGTGTACATGTCAATTCATAAAACAGAAAGCAAAATTTTAGACTGGTCCAAATTCAAAAATGATGCAGACAACATTTCCAAGTGAGTGAACCTAGCACTTTTTTTTTGTCTTTTTTGGGTAGAAAACATTGTGGAAAAATTAAATTGAATATCTGGCATTATATTAATCATAAAGATGACAGACTGGTATTGTTAATACTAAATCTTTCCAAAATGTAAAAAAAATCAACTTCCAAATTGAAGCAACTGCAGACAAAAAGATTGGAATTTTTTGGACAAAGATTTTTTAGGAAAAAGGTAAAAGCTGAATATATACTTTTCTTCTTTTGTCTCATTGTTTTTCCAATCGTTTTTAATTAGGAATGTCAAAATCATGCCTTTTTGGTAAGTGTTTTAAGAAAATCCTTCAAGAATCAGAAAATCTTTTTAAGAAGAAACAATGTTAGGTAAAAGTTAAGGTTTACAGGAATACTACTCAAAGAGGAGTAATTAACTTGTATCCACGGTAACAAGATGAAACAATAAAACTCGTTAGACAATCAATCAACCAATTTTCGTGATTATTGATGTATGCAGGTTTACATATTATGATCTATATTGAGATGTTTTTCTTGTGGTCAAAGTCTAGGGTATCATAGAAATGTTAGCAAGCATCTTTATCCTATTCCTGAAAAAGAGAATTTGGTTTGAATTCTAACCTTTTCCCAAACGAAAAATCAAATGCTGATGCAGGGGGGGGGGGGGGGGGATGTTAAAGGATGCAGGGAAATGTGATGGTTTTAAAGACTTCTTTTAAAAAAAACCCTGGTTTTTAGGTGACAAAACCAGTTAGCTTGGGGAAAATGTTGAGGCAAAGGAAGAAAATGATCAGTATTAATTCTCCTGCTGATGAACAGTATTTTCTCCTTTTGCCTCAATATTTTCTGAGCTACATTGTAATACAAATTTCATCTTTGTTTATATCCATTTTTTTGTGTAAAAGTATTAAATTCGGACCATCCTATATTTCTGCCATTTGGGAAATGGTTAACACTGGTGGTGAACTAAAACAATTTTCGCTACAACAAGGTATAGATATTTTGCGTTTAGATGTGAGTTTATAGATTTTTTTCTAATGACAATGAACTTGTTCTAAAAACAGACAAGGTTTACCATTTTGTATTGACAAACTGTCGGTGTTGTTATAAAATCTCTTAACTACGGCTTCTATTAAGCCATAGTTACGATATTTCATAACAACACCAACGGAATACATTGATCACGAAAAAACATCCCTCGCTTTGGCCGAGTTCACCACCAGTGGTTAAGAAAGTCTGTTGAAACTTGAAAATACAGTACTGTAGTTCTCCTGGGCTTTTGTCATTATAGATTTTACCTATCTCCCTATCATCTCTTATGAAATTTACATGAACTCATTGGAATTCTACCAGACGCTTTATTGGTAATGTTAGAAGCCTTATATAGCACTTTCCTAAACAACAAATATTTAAGGTGGTCCAATTTGACAGCTGCTGAAGACATAAAAATGTTACTGAAGGCAAAATTTGTGAATAAGACAGCAAGCGAAAACATTGCTGCCGTTGACTTCAAATTGATAAAATTAAAATTAATTTGTTTTGATATATATTTTTTAGAAAACATGGGAAATGAATGAAGTGCTATTCACACACACACATTCCTCATTTTCTTTCAATGAACCATATGCTGCAGCTTTTACTTCAACAGTTCTGATTTTTATACATTACAACACATCTTTATTTGGACATAGAATAAAATATTGTGAAAGGCTGTATTTTGCATACTTGTATTTAATTTGGAATAGATGTAAGCATACAAAATACCAGAAAGTTATTTTCACCCCATGGGTTGCCACCCTGGTATGCATACAGCAAATTGGATTAATTCTAACCCTTTCCTGAACAAGACTTGGTTTTGATCATGCTCATGATAAATTATGACCAAGACAAAATATTCTCCATTTCCTTCAACAATTTCTAGGGATTTTAATTCATTTTTTGCATTGTAAATTGTTTAATTTAGCATAAAATTGATTTAATAGAGATAAGCTTGATCATTTAACCCTTTCCAAAACAACAAAATTTTAGCGTGATCCACTTCAAAAACTGCCACAAATGACAAAATAGATGTTATTAAAGATAGAATTTGTGTAAAAAATAGCATAGAAAATATTGAGACAAAAGGAGAAACTGCTAGTCATCAGTAGATTCTTTTCTCGCAATGTTTTTCCAAGCCTATTCCACCAGGGACGTCAAAACCAGGTCTCGTTTGGGAGAGGGTTAAAATAACAGAAACATAGTTTTCACCCCATTGGTTACCAACTTACCGCCCTGATATGCATAGAGGAATCAGATTAATCTTTCCCCTAATTGAAGGAAATCAATCATGTTGTAAGAATAAACACAGGGGTCTTGCTACCAATTTTTGTTTGGGGCCGGGGGCCAGTGAAATTGGGAAAAATAGCGACGTTTTTACCTAAATTGGGAAAAACTAAAACAAGTTTGTATTCATACTGTTACTCAGTTTCAGCTGCAAATTAGACTGTAGTGATGTAAAATGCATTTGTACATACTCTTGTTTAAGAATTTACTCTTAAACTGTCTTCAAAATGTTTGTAAATGAAGATGAGGTCTTAACCCTTTCCCAAACAAGACCTGGTTTTGACGTCCCTAATAGAAAAGGCTTGAGAAAATATTGAAACAAAAGAAGAAACTGCTGATAACCAGCAGTTTCTCCTTTTGTCTCAATATTTTCTGTACCATATTTTACACAAATCATACCTTTACTAACTTCCATTTTGTCATTTGTGGCAGTTTCTGAAGTGGACACGCCTAAAATTTTGTCGTTTGGGAAAGGGTTAACATGGGGCACTTTGGGTCCTCTTTGGGAATTTTCACCAGAGAATTGGGAAAAAAAGATACTTTTTGCCATTGGGAATGGGGCCCAATAACGGCCCCAAATTTTGGCAAACGAGACCCCTGAAACAACACGCTAATGACTCACATATCTACCTAAAAACTGAATTTTGGACTGGTCAGAATTGATGGAAGTTGCAGAACACTGAAGACATTTAGACAAAGTTGACAATTTGTATTCCGTGTTAAGCATAGCAAACATAGTTGGAAAGGGAACATGAGACTATAGATATGCTTTTTTAAAAGTTTCCAATTAGGGACATCAAAACCCTGAATTATTTGGGGAAAGGCTAATTCTTACCTAATTGAAAATGATAAATTGTTTTGTTTAAGTAAGCAACTGGCTTATTTATCTTTATTGATATTGTTTGAACCAGAATCTGGAAAAAAGTTACTTATGCCATTTTCAAGACCAGCGGAACTTAGACGGAGTTGCCTCAAATACTATAAGGCAGTGGCAGAGATCCAGAGGGGGTTCGGGGGTGAGGGGATGCCATGGGGCGGGGTCAAACGGACCCCTACAGAAATCTATAGCCTGATTAGCTTATTTTCATGCAGAAATTCAGTCAAAATTGTGTAATTTTAGGAAAACGAACTATCCTATTGGCATATTCGAACCCCCTTCACAGAATTCCTGTTTCTGCAACTCTATAAGGGTCTTTTTCCACATCCTGAGTCATATATACCAGTATATTTGTTTTGTCCGAAGTACTTAGAGAAAGGCAAAGAATTTTGAATCACTCATAAAAGAATTAATTTATCTTTGTATTCTAAAGATAACTATTAAAAGAGATCAAATATTAATCTAGAGACCCTATTTTCGCTATTATCAGATTGCTAAAATTCTATACATGATTTTTCAATAATTTCTATCCGTATGATATCAGTTATATTTTAGTCAGAAGATTTTCTTTCATAAATATAAGTCTATAATATAGTAAGCAGAAAAACTTGATTGTTTGTAGTTTTGTGCCCATTTTCTCTTTTAATTAGATTACTTTTAGTTCTTAACCTTTACAAAATACCAAAATTTAATGTATTTACTCATGAATCTAATGTAAAAAGACTTACAGTCAAACTTTTTCTTTGAAATTTGGTGCCTTAAGTAAAGAAGAAAACATTTGGGGTAAAAAAGAAAACACCTCAGGAAAAGGAAATTTACTTCAGTTGTTACCAGCATAAATTGTTCCTTTTCTCATAGAATATCTATATGTATGTTGTTGTCAAAAACTCTCTATTTGGTAAAATATTAAGAAACAAGAGCTTCGCAGAGCGGCGCATATACGCCCGAGAGGGGCTTGTCAGTAAAAATTGGCCATTTTTTCGATTCAAGGGCAGATAATTCAAACATGAAAAGTTATCAAAATTTTGTTTGCACAACAAGACACCATAGAGATTCATTGTGGCTAGTTTGATTAAATTCTGGTTGAAACTGTAGAAGAAGCTCACAGGAGAAAATGGGCATTTTTGAGAAAATGGGCATTTTTCCTTAAATTCAAGGGCAGATAATTCAAGAAGAAAAACAGTTATCTAAATTCCGTAAGCGGTGTGCACAACTAGACACCATGGAGATTCATTGTGGCAAGTTTGATCAAATTCTGATCAAAACTGTAGGAGGAGTTGCGCACACAAGAAAATGGGCATTTTTCAATTCAAGGGCAGATAATTCAGGAACGAAAAGTTATCTGAATTCTGTAAGCAAGGTGCACAACTAGACACCATGGAGATTTATTGTGGCAAGTTTGATCAAATTCCGATCAAAACTGTAGGAGGAGTTGCGCACACAAGAAATTGCTAACGGACGGACGGACAGACAGACGGACGAGCGGGGCCATAACATAATACGACCCTTCCGGCGTATAAAAAGTAGGCCCATTACATCAGTGCTTTCCCAGTGGATATAATAATTTGTCGATTCATGTCCAATTTAATATGTAATGTTATCTAATGTGATCAAAATCTTCCAACATCATATTCACTACAGTATAGAACATGGAAGGAAAAGGAGAAAAATGTGGAATATCAGCATTTCCTTCTTTTGCTTCAATATTTTCCCAAGCTTTCTCTTCAGGGGAAATCAACAAAATGGATTTGTTTTGGGGAAAAGGTTATTACCAAACATTACTTGGCAATACATGTGTATCATCAATTTTTAACGAGGTACATTTGTAGTAGCCTAACTACAAAGCAACAGATAAGAGAGGATAAAGGCATTCTGAATTTGTTTATATAAATTTCAAATCCAAACCCTATGTTGTGAGTACTCATTTGAATTGTCTTGATGAGACGATTCTAATGATTTTCCAAAACATAGGGTTTGATGAACAATAAATGAAATACAAAATTTTGAAAAGCCATTACCCCTAATGGCCTCTAATCTTATCTATAGCTATGCAGTGGCGGATCCAGAGAGGGTTCGGGGGGTTCAAACGAACCCCCTCTGTAGCCAGATTATTTCATTTTCATGCAGAAATTCAGTCACAATTGTGTTACACTAGGAAAACGAACCCCCCTATTTGTATATTCGAACCCCCCCTCACATAAATCCTGGATCCGCCGCTGCTATGTAACTACAGAGATTCGAACCTACCAGAATCCTGCCAGTGGTCGTCTGACCAGATATCAGCTCTCCTGCCCAATCTTTTGCTTCCGTCAGCCACCCAACCTCAGGGTCATGACCTTTGAAGAACAAATTCGGGCTCTTTTCTTTCGACTGATCCTTCGACATGTCTATCTGTATCGCTGGGGTAATAATCGTATTCTTCGGCTGCGATCGCTTCCCTCGTCGGAAAATGAACATGCCGAGTCTGTACGAACTGATGACAACGAGCCCGCTCCCCAGCGTAATCAGACTGGAGGCGAGAAAATAGTGCCATTTTCGTCCTTCACAGTTAGGATCCATATTAACACATTTATACTTCAACTACAAGCGTAAACATATTGACATGTATGTAGGTTACAAGTTGGATGCAACATGATGTGAAACTGTCATATTTAGATGCACTTTTCACACATAATGATCATAAATGTATAGCTGTATAGATGAATAGATCAAGGTGTTATACATCCCTTTCCCAAACAGCAAAATCATTGGGTCGTCCAATTTGAAATTAAAAACTGCAGCAGGCTTTAAAATGGATGTTGATAAAGATAGGATTTGTGTACAATATAGCTCAGTAAACATTGAGACAAAAGAAGAAAATGCTGGTAACCAGCATTTTCTTCTTTTGCTTCAATGTTTTTCTCAAGACTTTTCAGTAAAGTATGTCAAAATCAGGTGTTGTTTGGGAAAGCAACTTATTCTCCCTATGTTTATTATGGTACAATATTATTCACCTTTACACAGAAATGTCAATAATTCACAGATATTGAATACGGGAGGCTGTCATAGCTATTCAAATGGAAAATTGTATCATTACTCTAGTAACTCTGTTAGCCGAGACAATTACCAACAACATAGCATTTGGATGAAAAATAATACAATGCTGCTACTTGCTATAGTTCTATTTTCTAGAATCCTTAGACAGAGATGACATTTCCAAATCAATTATTCCTCCATCTAACCATATGTTGTGGATACTAATTTTTAATCCTTTGATGAACACATAAAATGCACAGAAACAGGCTTATAGGTCACAAATGAGTGACATTTTTTTTTTTTTTCGTTTCAAATGACATCACTTCCTGAGACTAACCTATAGCTTTGCAAAATAGATCTAGAATAACAGATCATGTTCATAACTTGATTATGATCCCAGTAGCTCCTAAATATAGAAAATATCTCCAATTTAACAAATATACAGTGAAAGTCCAAGTCTATTATCTCCTATCTCACTA